>CAJJDM010000160.1:1012-231534 GCA_905182975.1 Paramecium primaurelia
ATTTAATTGTAATACTGAGAGTTATGAATTATATGTGATAAAGTTTTTAGAAAATTAAAGTATAAAATCTTTTACTAATAGATTTGGATTATAGAAGGTGAAGGAAATCATTTAAAAATAAACTTATGACATTAAAGAGGTCAATTTAATTAATAAATTGAAATTAGTCTTTTTCTAAGATGATATTCAAATCGTGTAGAATTTATTAACTCATATAATTAAAACACAAATAAAATCTAAATTTTCAATATTTGTAATAATTTTTATTAATTATATTATTCTTAATTAAATTATAAATTCTAATTAAAATAATTTTAAATGGTAATTACTTAAATGATAAGAGAATAAATTACAATTATGCAATTTTCTAATTAGGAATATAATTTGAATAATCTTGTAATATATATTAGGAAAATGATCAAATCCTAGTATTTATCTTAATTACTATATATGATATTATTAATTCCAAAGAAATTTTTGATATATCTATTTGATCTTCAAGATCATTTTTGTTATAATAATTTTTAGCGTGTGAATGTGCTATTTTGTTTATATTCTGATCAATAAACCTAATTATTTTTATTCTTATATTGCAAGTTAATTCATGATATCGCTAAGCCTCATATGATTGTGAAATAAAAATATTCCAAGCTTTGACATTATTAAGTTTGCAATAATATCTCATCAGCAAATTAAAACTGTTGTATCTTAGAATACTTACAATTAATACTTTATTTAAAGATTATCTAAATAAATATTATAAATATCAGTTCTATTTTATCACTTTAACAAAGGATTTAAATACAAACAAGAAATAGAGTCTTTTTATTAATTAACTTAAATTTCAAATGAATAAACAAAAACTAAAAAATAGATTTTTACATTTGGACTGGTTGTATTAAGTATTAATTTAAAATATAAATATATAAATTTATTTATAAATATATAAATATTTGAGTAAAATTAAAAAATTTATCAAAAAAAATTAATATTATAATTCAAAATTTATATAATTTGAGTCGGTGTTAGTGTAAATTCAAAATTATCATCAATTAATTTACCTTACTTTCTCTTGAATAACACTCAGGATTAATGGATCTTTATATTCCAAACTTTAATATCATTACAGAATTATTGTTCTGCACTTCTCTATAAATTATTTATTAAATATTCTAAAAATTAATATTTATTGGAATTTTTGTATTTATGCGAGAATATGAAAACTTTTATTATTTTGTCTTTTGAAATTTACCTCATGTCAATATTGCTAATTCTGGATGCTGCCATAATTAATTAAGTTTTTATTTATTTGTGCTACAAATTAATAGATAGTAAAAATTAAGTTTTTAATCATTTATTAATCACAAATATACAAAAATATTTTTAATAAATAGAATGAAGTAAACTATATCTTTTTCTTTTTTGATAGTAATATGCTTTGAAATTCAAACATATTTTTGCTGGAGCATTTCAATATTACCACCAAATTACCCATATAAATAATTGTAAATAAAATAATCGAATATCGAGGGAGTAAGTGCATGTTTTGGAGTTTGGAGTAAATATATTCCTTTGAGTAATATTGTATAAACAGGAGAATATGGAATACTTGATAGTAACTGCTTTCATTCATTTAGAATTCAAGAAAAGGAAGAAAGCAATTTATATTTTTTATACTTTGAATGCATAAATTTTGAGGAAAAAATAGTTAAGAAATACTTTTAATTTTTAGATAGTGATAATAGAGTTACAACTGAATTAATTTCAATAGATTTAATTTCTTATGAAGGTGTTTGGTATTTCAATGGATTCTTGGCAAGTCCTTTAGAAAAAATAGTAACTATATATATTAAGGATTTCTTATTAAATTAAATATTTTCCAAAGATTTATCAATTAGGTTTCCATTTAAAGAATATATTTTTGTTTAAATTATTGGCGGAGATTTTAAAGTAGAACAGACATCAAAATTTTATTTATTTGAAAATAAGTTACTATCCTATTTTCCAGGAGAAATATAATATCTTTAAAGTTGTTATTATGAAATATTTGATGATTTTTTGGAATTAATCTAATCAAGGAATTAAAGACCATGTATTTGCAAAAATAATTAAATAACAGATTTACCAGATGTTAAAATTTAAAATTAAGATAATTATGAATTTTTATCCTAAAATACAAATTGTTAATAATTTTTATTAGCAGGATGGATAAAAATTTTAGAAATTAAAAACATTTCCAATGAATTTTAGTTTTAGTTATTTAAATTAATGGGTAATTTTTAACATCCTTAATTAATTTAAGAAAATTTATGTGCATTCTAATTATTTTACTAATTATCGACTTAAATAAATTAAATAATTGTAACTACTTATAGCTATACCTTACCTGTTATAAATATTGATTTTTCAACTAATCCTTATTTAAAGAAAATAATATTTGATGTGACATATGATATTTAATTGTGGCATTATCTTCTTGTTGAAAAATCAGATAAATTTATTTCAATTACTATTACATTTTATTAGGGATATAATTAAGAAAAATTTAGTTTTACTTTAGAGGTAATTTAATTCTAAATGGTTTAATTAAAATTGCTATATGGAAATATTTTTTAATCAAAATCTGATTATTTAGATATTCAACTTGCAGGATTTTAAATATTTAATTGTCCTGATTTTAATAATCTGTAAATAAGTTGTCATCCAACATGCAAAGAATGTGATGGTCCAACAAAAGATGATTGCTTATCATGTTATGAATTTTCAAATAGAAGATATATATCAGAATTTAAAGTTTGTATTTGTGAATATGGAACTATTGATTAGAATAATGAATGCGTTAATTATTAAACATTATAACTAAATAAGATTGAAGTCTAGTAACTTGAAAAATAATGTCAGTATGGTTTTTTTGAAATTGATGATGATTGTTATCAATGGTATAATTTATTTATTATATTTTAGTCCATCAAGAATTACAATTGATATGATAACATGTTTAGAATGTATTTTAAATCCAAAATCATGGATTAATACTCTCTTTTGTTAAACATCCTACCTTGTTCATCAAAATGGAAGTGTTGCTAAAAATTTTTCTTATGAAAATTTATAATACATATTCACAGGAGATGAATTGAAATACTGTCCTAATTGCGATTTGAATTTGAAAGCACCATACGATTTAATTGAAGCATCATTAATATTTAAAAATTTCTGCACTGCCAGTTAATCAATAAACGATGGTTGTTATTTTTGTCAGGATGAATGTGAAAGATGTGCAATATTACCAACAAATGAATTATGTTTAGATAGGACTCCAAATGTTAGTTTTGGTAATAAAACTTGTTATGCTCCAAATTATTTAAATTTTTATAAGAAGTGTGTAAGTTGTGAACTAGAAAATTGCTTATATTGCTTTGATTATTTAGCTAGTGATCCAACAAAATCTACACTTGAAAGTTTAGAAAATTTTTCACTTAACGATGAAGAGATAAAAATAGGATGCGCTTAGTGTATAGAAGGGTATATCTTTGAATTTAAAACATCAACTTGTATCAACTAAAAACCAATATAATAAAATTGCCTTAGATCTTATATTAATTTTGATGATAGAGAAATTTGCACACTATCAAATGATTTCTCTATATCTTTAGAAAAAATAAATTGCCAAGACCTTATTCTACATTGTAAACAATGTATCAAAACTATATAAACAACAGTAAAATGTTTAATTTGTGAGGATGGTTATATTGTGTCTTCTATAACAGGAGTTTGTAGTATTTGTCCTATTGTTAATTCAAAATAATGCTAAGAAGATAATTTATTAGAACCAGGGAAATGGAAATTTCAAGGCTTTATAATTTAATTCTTGCCACCTAAAACTAGAATAAATTATGATTTATCTAGATCATCCTCAATAGTAATTGAGTGTCTTCAAGGATATCGAATTTTAGAAAACGAATGTTAACAATATTGCGATGAATTTTGTTCAGTGTGCGAAACAGAAAAAATTACACATTCTTCCACATTTTATTGTTCTTAATGCAAGAGAAATTATTATAAAGAATTAATTAGAGTATAAGCTGATAGATAATGCATAGAATGCCCTTCATTATGTTAAGTTTGCTAGAAAAGACCTACTGATGAAATTAATGTATGAGAAATAATTATAATAGCAAATAAATCCTTATTATATATAAGATGCAGAAAACTCAATTTATACATAAAGGTGCATCTAAAAAGTTCCATTTGACAAAAATATTCATATTGATCCAATGTTAGCAATTGCTTAATATTGTTATTAAGATAATTGTAATTACAAATTAGAATTTTCTTATGTATTATGATATTAACTAAATTAGGATGAAGTATTTTGCTTAACGATAAGCTCTTTAAATGATATTTAGTATAATTATAAATATTTAAATGAAATAGGACTCAAATAAATCACTATCAAAACAAATTTAGAACAAAATTGCGAATTTTACAGTAATGAATACACATTAAAAAATTATTTTAAGGAAAATATATTTTCAATAAGGTTAGCTGAATTAATTGTTAATGGTAGTGTAAACCCTATAACTTTTTTTAAAAAATGTATTTTTTAAGTTTAAACATATGATTAAATTGTAATAAGTAATACTATTTTTGTAATATTGTATTCACTGGAAATGATATTGACAAATAGAGGTAACTCAATTAATTTTTACATTTTAAATACAAAGTTTTATACAGATTAAAGTTAACCTATATAAATATCTATTAAGGCTGATAGCTTATACTAATTTAATATATAAAATTTGACATTTTCAGATATAAGCATTGAAAATTCAATAGTTTTTGATATATTTTTCTAAGGTTTGAATGAAGATATTATTTTTAACAATATACAACTTTTGGATTGTAGAATAATAAATTCAACATTATTTTATTTTAACAATTTAAAGAGTAACATTTTTATCAAGAATTTTACAATAGATTCTTGTACCTTTGAAAATTCATCAATTTTTATTTTTAAAATTGATTAAAATAGTATATCTAATGTATTTTTTAATGAATTAGTAATATCAAATTGTTTATTCTAAAATTCAAAACTTATATATAGTCCGGAAGCAATCATTTTAAATATTAATAATTTATCAATTATCAATAATTAGATTTTAAATTCTAAATTTATAGTGTTTAATTACAACTTTTATTGTAATGACATAAAAATAATTGATAATTATTTTCTTTAACTTTAATTATTTGCATAAATCTAATCTATACAATCAATAACAGAAATTTAGANGAATTTTGTTCAGTGTGCGAAACAGAAAAAATTACACATTCTTCCACATTTTATTGTTCTTAATGCAAGAGAAATTATTATAAAGAATTAATTAGAGTATAAGCTGATAGATAATGCATAGAATGCCCTTCATTATGTTAAGTTTGCTAGAAAAGACCTACTGATGAAATTAATGTATGAGAAATAATTATAATAGCAAATAAATCCTTATTATATATAAGATGCAGAAAACTCAATTTATACATAAAGGTGCATCTAAAAAGTTCCATTTGACAAAAATATTCATATTGATCCAATGTTAGCAATTGCTTAATATTGTTATTAAGATAATTGTAATTACAAATTAGAATTTTCTTATGTATTATGATATTAACTAAATTAGGATGAAGTATTTTGCTTAACGATAAGCTCTTTAAATGATATTTAGTATAATTATAAATATTTAAATGAAATAGGACTCAAATAAATCACTATCAAAACAAATTTAGAACAAAATTGCGAATTTTACAGTAATGAATACACATTAAAAAATTATTTTAAGGAAAATATATTTTCAATAAGGTTAGCTGAATTAATTGTTAATGGTAGTGTAAACCCTATAACTTTTTTTAAAAAATGTATTTTTTAAGTTTAAACATATGATTAAATTGTAATAAGTAATACTATTTTTGTAATATTGTATTCACTGGAAATGATATTGACAAATAGAGGTAACTCAATTAATTTTTACATTTTAAATACAAAGTTTTATACAGATTAAAGTTAACCTATATAAATATCTATTAAGGCTGATAGCTTATACTAATTTAATATATAAAATTTGACATTTTCAGATATAAGCATTGAAAATTCAATAGTTTTTGATATATTTTTCTAAGGTTTGAATGAAGATATTATTTTTAACAATATACAACTTTTGGATTGTAGAATAATAAATTCAACATTATTTTATTTTAACAATTTAAAGAGTAACATTTTTATCAAGAATTTTACAATAGATTCTTGTACCTTTGAAAATTCATCAATTTTTATTTTTAAAATTGATTAAAATAGTATATCTAATGTATTTTTTAATGAATTAGTAATATCAAATTGTTTATTCTAAAATTCAAAACTTATATATAGTCCGGAAGCAATCATTTTAAATATTAATAATTTATCAATTATCAATAATTAGATTTTAAATTCTAAATTTATAGTGTTTAATTACAACTTTTATTGTAATGACATAAAAATAATTGATAATTATTTTCTTTAACTTTAATTATTTGCATAAATCTAATCTATACAATCAATAACAGAAATTTAGATGAAAAACTTATATGTAAAAAAAAACCATTTAACAAATTGTTCATTATTTATTACATAATAAAAATAATTATTTAATAATATTGACTTTTTAATATTAAATTTTCATTTTGAAGATAATAATCCTTCTTGTGGAGACGACAATGTTCTAATCACAATAAACTGTTTTACATTATTAATTAAAAATATTTTTCTAAAAAATACTACAAATTATCATTTTTTTAATTTATTAGATACACCTTATATACAAATTGAAAATTTAGTATATGAAAATTTACTCCAGGAATATAAAGTGCCTTATTAATTTGATTGCTTAAGAATTTGTATTCCTCAGTCACAATTATTATAAATTTTTGGGTTTAATAGAATTATTATACAGGATATACTAGTAAAAAATTAATATAGTGTAGATTTATCATTAATATCAGTTTATTCTAATCCTTTGAATACATCTAATTAAAATGAATTTATATATATAAAAAATTCTATAATGAAGGGAAACATTCTATTAAAGTAGAATTTAGGTATACTTTTTTCTTTAATGGAATTTTATTCAAAAAACTCTTTAAATATAGCAATTACTAATTTAACTTTTGAAGAAAATATTTTCCATCAATACTAGACAGATCCATCTTAAACTTAAGCCAGCTTGATGTATTTTGATACAAAATAAAGCATTATAAATCTGAAAAACATTTTATGCATTTATAATTCTATGACAAATTCTTCCTAATCATTTTTTTCAATATCCTCAGAGGAAGTCTAATTAGAAAATATTACAGTCTTAAATCATAATTGGCTAAAAAAAGAATTTTGGATAAAATATTATGATGTTCTATTCTTAGGGGAATATAATGAGAATGAAATTTCTTATGCAATTTAATAATCTTTTCAGATATCAAATGTTGGAGGTATTTTTTCAGTGTTTGTTACCAAATTTACAATTAATAAAGGATTTTTTAGTTATATTTAAGCAGAAAGCAATTTTATATTTAATATTAATTTTTAAGGGGAAGGGATAGGTATCATCAGAAATTGTAGTATAATTCATGCATAAAATTCATTAATTTCAAATTATGAAAATGATGGAGCTATTACTATAGATGGCAGGAAAAGTTTATTAAAGATAATACTTGAAAATATTACTTTAGAACATGTATATAATAAACTATCATCATCCATATTTTCAATATATCCATCATTGAAATAAAATAACATTAGATTTAAAAATATCATTGTTAAAAATTGCTTTTCTCTTATTAATTCAATAATTAATTTTTAATCTGAATTTAAAAATGCAGATAAGAATAAAATTTTTATAGAAAATCTTAACATTGTTTAAAATGAATAATCTTTACTTATATTCCTTCACTCAATTGGTAAAATTAGTTCATTAGAACTTCAAAAGGTTGTTGATGACAATGCAATGATGAATTTCTTAGGATGTCAAATATAGTTAATCGGATTAAGAATAGAGGGAATAATTTTATCCTCGATAATTAAAATTAGAGATTCTAGTTCTATAAAATTGGGAAATTTACAACTTGTTTATATTTAAACTTTTTATACCTTAAATTTAATAGATGTATTATAAAACAATATTTTATAATCCACAATGACTATTAATAACATTATAATCACAAATTTAATTGATTTTAAATATTAGAATTCAACTAAAAATTTAACTTTTTAAATGCAGGATCATATTAGTTTAAAATTTGTTCTTTGTAATCTTAACAATTAATAAATAATCTAATAAATAAAAAAATAAGAATTTGTTGATAAATTTTTTGATGAAATTATTTCAAAGTCCAATCAAACTGGATCATTAATTAGAATAAAGAGTATCACAAATTTAACAAGGGCCTTATTAACAAAAATTATTATCTTTAATAATACCTGTAATCATTGTTGGAATGGTTTACTGTATTTTGATATTATAAATATTGAGAAAATTCAAGTTTCAGAATTATATTGTATAAAAAACAAAATAAAATAGTATGGCTGTATAGCAGCTAAATCAAATGATAATTTGGAAGGTAAAATGTTAATAGATCAATCAACTTTTATTTCTAATGATGGAAGTTTAGGATCAGGTATTTATGTCTAAAATTTAAGAATTCTTTTATCTAATTCTAATATTATTAAGAACACAGCATCTCAGAAAGGAGGTGGTATATATTTAGAATTAAGTGATTATAACTTTAAAATATCATCTACAGCAATTTGTAATAATTAAGCAGATGAAGCAGGTGGATTATATTTGAGTGGAAATAATAGATTAAATCAAAATAATTTTATTTAATCTCTACTCATATTAAATTAAGCTTAATAATTTTCAAATAATTTAAATGAATCACCCTCAAGATTATCATTATTTCTTAATCATATAGAAATGGTTTCTAAATAAGAAACAATTGAACATCATCCTGTATAATTATTAATATTAAAACCATATAAAATCATATAGTAAGATCGTTAAATACATGCATAATTTTTATTTGTTCCAAGCGGTCAATAAATATCAAAATATCAACTTTATAATCCTAAGCTTTAGAATTATTAATCTTACATTCATGATTTTAGGATTTTGTTTAAAAATAGCTTGAATGAATAATAAAATAACTTTTTAAACACTTCTTGTAATATAATGCAATAATTATTTGATATCTAAAAATAATAAGTAATGGAATCAACCCAAATATCAAAAATAAATTTTGAAAATGAAACAAAAAGTTTAAACTTAGGTTTTTTAGATTTTATTTTTGATCCTTTTGAGTAAGATGATAAAATTTAAGAAATTTTAATTAATTGTACAACAAACTATTATGATGAGAGTTTAGCATATTTAATGAGAGTTAAAGCCTTTCTCTGTTAATTAGGGGAGTTTTATATTTCCTCAAGTTGCCAATAATGTTAATCAGAATAAGGATTTTATTCAGTCACATTCAATACAACAAAATGTTCAATTTTTGATAAAAATAAATTTGAAGCAATTACATCTAATAAAATTCTATTAAAAATTGGTTATTGGAGACCAAATTACACTTCTGATGATGTAGAATTATGTTATAAAAACCAATATCTTTGTTAAGGTGGTTGGGGTGTTAATAATGAACTATGTTTTAGGGGACATCTAGGAGGACTTTGTGAAGAATGTGATAGATTTAATGTAAGAGGAGATGGATAATTCTTTAAAAATTAATAATCAGTAGAATGTGAGCAATGTTAGGATACTACTAAACGGTTAATAGCATTTTTTTTGATTTCAATATGGTATTGCAAATTTTAATAAATAATAGGGCTATTTTATCAACACTATTAACTATTGGCAGTATTGAAAAATCAAATATATTATTTGCATAACTTAAACTTAGATAAAAGTTTGCTCATATTTTATTCAAACTAAATTAAGGTATTAATTTATTTATATTAATGTATTTAGATCATGAAAGTATTTTATTTAAATTATTTCTTAATTATTTATGGATATTTTCACTAATCTTTACATTTAATATTAAGTTAACCATATCTTTAGGTATTTTTAAATAATCAAATGATACTTCATATTTTATGACTAATTTTTTTGAATGTTTTTTGTCTGAAATATAAGAGATAGAATTAATTTACAGTAGAATCATAGTTATGTTAGTCCTTATGGTTTGTTAAATATTAGTAATCTTTATTGGTTTTAAAATTGTTTCAATTATTAAAAACACTAAATTCAAAAGCCTGATTATTTCAATTACTATCTTATAAATGTATGTACAAAATTATGCTTCTTTACTTAATCAGTATAAATATTTATTTATATTAACTAGATTTTTTTCTATTTTAGTAGTTAGATAGATTTCAAATATAAATTATATATCAGGTGATGTATCATTACTGTATGGATCTAAAAGTCATATCTCTTGGATATATGGATTTTCAATACCTGGATCTTGTTTAATTGGATTAATTTTACCCTTATTAATATTTTTGATTTTGTACATAAATAGAGATTAACATGATAAAATAAAGTTTAGAAGACATTTAGGATATTTATTTAATGAATATACTTAAAATAGCTATTTTTGGGAAATTATAAAATTATGGAAAAAAACTATTATCATTCTAGTCCTAATATATTTTTAAACTGACATATTTTTTAAAGCATAATTATTAAGCCTTTGTTTATTGTTTTACTAATTGATTGCCTATAAATATAAACCTTATATTCTTAAGAAACTTAATTAATTAGATAATTAAAGTGTATAATTTTGCTTAATTGCAATATTTTTAGCAGTTCTCAAATATATATCTGAATAAAAAGGAAATGATAATATTTCAGCCATCATTCAAATATTTATAATTTTAGATAGTATTATATTGAGTTATCCATTTATTATGAATATTCTAAATACTTATATTCTCAAACACAAGGTAAAAGTCATTTCATTACTCATGAATATGTTTTCAGCTTGTAAACCTAATTTTGCAATTACAAAATTTCTGAGAAATAGACTAAATAAATGGAGATAAAAAGAAGAAAAAGCAAAATAAAATATTGGAAAAATAAGAAAAATTCTATTCAAACAAAACAATATTTTCAAAAAATTGTAATATACTATAGTATTTTTAGGGTCTAACTTAATGAATAGAAAAATTAATACGTATAACTAACCGTTTAGACCAATTTCTATAAAGATATATGAATTATATATAAAAAAACATTAATTCCCATTATTCCTTTTGCATGTTTATCTATTTTTCTAAAGATTATACTTATCCTTTAGTAGATGTTAATTTATTATTTTTATTATGCATAAAATCCTTAAAATTTTTTAGGAATTAAAGATAATAAATGTAAAATCAAAACCATTTAAAATAAAATTTCTATCTTTTAATTCCTAAATATTTATTATTGAAAGGGTGTATTAGTTATGTCCATAAGTTATCTAAGTCAAGAATAATATTATTGATAATGATTCTGGTGTATCTATAAATATGAATAGTTCCAATCTATATTTACTATTCACTAAATGATTCCGTCTAGCTTTCTTATGCTGCAATAAAAAAGTTCTCTGAAACTTCATTATTACAAAAAAAAAATGAAGAGAAGTTTTTGCAAATAGTCATCAATCCTTCTCATTGATATTATTTATACACAAAGGTTGTACATGTTTAATTATTAAAACCAAAATTTAAGCTTTAAATTTTTATAACTTATTGTCGCTGTCATTGATTCGAATTTCAGAAGAACAGTACATTTCAGTAAATATTTATTATGGTCCATATCCTTTATCTTCTTTCTTTAACTAAACCGTATTTAATTTTAATGAAAATTTAAATTCTATTGATTCCTATGATGTGCTTTTAACTTCTTTAACTTACTTCTTGAGATATCTAATTGATATCTAATAATTAAATGAGATTTATCAGACTTCCATCATGCAATGATTTCAGTTTAATATCCTAATTTTAAGGTTTCTTATCTAAACCATTCCTAATTATTAAATACATACCAAATGTTTATATGATGAATTAATATCATTATTTAATTTATTTAAAAACTTCATGATTCAATTTTTATTTAAATTAACATGCTTTTTAGAAATTAATTCAAACTCAGTTGTATTAAATATTAATGATTAATTTACGAGCAATTCCAAATATTTCATAAATAAAAATTGATAAATAAATTACTCAAAATAACAAAGTCTGTTTTCTTAAATATTTTTATTCGGCCTGACACATCATGATCATGTGGATTATATAATCAATACTTTACTAATTTAATTCAAATATTTAAAGTCAGTGATTTATTGAAAAAAAGTGAACTAATGATAGGAAATTTCTTTTTTTTTGTTAAAAAATACCTAAACAAATGATATTTAGATATTCTATTAATTAGAGCAATATGCTGGAAATTCAATACTATAATAAAACCTAGTATCGTCAGCAAATTCTATATTATTCTTAGAACTCTTCTTCTCTTATCTTCTTTACATCATTCAAGTAACTTTATGTTTTTTGAAAAAATGCGAAACGCTAAATATGGCAACCAATGATAGCAATAATCACATTAGTTTTTAAACATGTCAAATTTTGTCTCATTAACATTTAAGATGGAATTTAAATTGCCTTTTATTGTTAGTTAAATAATTATTTGCTCATTCAATAATTCCCTTTTTATATTCCTTTTACATTTTATATTGTAGAATGCTTTATTATATTTTTGATATCAATTTAATATATGAAGCGTTAAAATTAAACAATAAGTGAAACCAAAAAAAAAAAATTCTGAAAAATGTGAAAAGATTGTCTTAACAATCTATATAAAAAACTAAATATTTTTTTTTTTTTTAAATAAAAAGTTATCATTTTATTTTAGAAGTTTGTACAATATTTCTTAAAAAAGAACAAAATTAGCATAAAAAAATTGTTATTTTTGGGATAATTTATAAAAAATTCAAATTCTTTTAAAAGGAAAAAATATTAAAAATTATCTAATTTTTTTTGGAAATATTAAAACAACTACAATATTTCATAAAGTTTCAATGAAGTTAATTTTATAATTGGAAAAATTAAATAATGTTTTTTCCATCCCCAATTTGGGGTTGGGGTTGGGGAAAAAACCTTACTAGCAACTTTTATGAACCATTTGACCCAGCCCCAACCATACTTAGGACTATATTATTATTTATTATAAATCTAATATAGTACTCCCTTACCAACCCCTTTTTATTATTATAGTAAAAACCAACCCCAAATCCATTTAGTGTTAATTTTAAAATTAGATTTTCTAATCCTCAAATACATCATGACTAACTTTGGTTCCATTCAATGCCTTCAATGTAATTTCCTCATCACTTTAAGCTTTAAAGAGACTGCTTGCTATCCTTGCAATATTTTTAAGCTCTTAGGCATTCGAATCAACTCTCTCTTCTTACATTAAATGATATTTTATTTTATCTTTTTCTATGGTTCTTAATCATAAACATGAATTTAGTCTAAAAGTCTAATTTTTTACAACGTTAGATATATTATATCTATTAAAAACCATAGACCACAATTTTATAATCCAAATTTAAAAAATTATTAAATATTTAATACAAGGAAAATAAACATATTAATTTTGTAAGTAATATTTGAGTAGAGATAAATTTAAATAATGCTTCAAGAAAAATTAGAGAGCGAAATGCCAACCCAGAATAAATTAACATTTTCAACAAGCCACACAACTTCGATGAACTACTTGAAATGGGAAAAGTAAAAATTTATTACAAAATATTAAAAATAGTTTTCATAAATAGCCAACCAGTTAATAAGCTAAAATATTTGCTACCATAGTAATGGGATAAAGATGGAATTCAAAATATACAAAGAACAAAACTGTATACTATAAGATTCTCAAACAAACAAAAATTTTATAGTGCTAATATAAAATATTATAACTACAACTTTTACAGAAAATAAAATACATCTTTTTATTTAAGCTAGACTCTACTACAAAAAGACTGATTTGATAAAAGAACATAAAAATATTTTAGAAGAATGCTCAGAGAATGATTTATTTTTAACAAATATCACAGCTTGGTTCTATTGCCCCAAAATAGTAAAGATAATATTTATAAAACCCATCAATGAGTATACAGAAGGAAAATACATTTACGAAGAAAATTGTTACTGGATCAGGAGCGAATACAATGCATTAACTAATGAATTTGAGCCAGATCAAACATAATGGAAAAGAGAGTGCTGTTGTAATTCTATATGTAATCCAGCATTATACGAAAAAGAAGTAGCATTTTGCAAAAATTGTAGCTTTTTATTTCATATAAAATGTATATAATAAGAGTAATAATAACTGAAGAAAAGTTATGATGTTATATGTAAAGAATGCTTACAAAATATGAAATAAAAAACAAAAAATACTAAACAACAAATAATTATATCAAGAAGAAGCAAAAAATTATGATTGCTATTAATTTAAATATACAAAATATTAATATAAATATCCTTACTCTGTAACTTGTATTCCATTTTATAAAAAATCAATAATAACAATTTTTAAGCTAAAAAGGGCACATGTAACAACATCACTTAATGAGTTTTAAATTTTTTTAATTAATGTCAAAGGAATACTGATAAAATTTATTAATCAACTAAAAAGAGTTAACTAATTAATTACTTAAAAACGAGTGATGTTAAATTGTAGCACTTAGAATATAAGTTTCTTTATCTTTAATCTCATCTTTAGTTAATTTTTTGTGTGCAATTTTTTCATGTACAATTTATAATTTTACTGGATAGATTTCTTTATATTTACAAGACATAAACATAGTAGTCAAACCAATTAAATGTAAATCTTAAGGTATATATTTTTATTATGTTTTAGATAGATAGGTATTAACAGCAATAAAGAATAATTAATCTTTGCATTTATCTGAGGTAAGAACTTCAACCATCTTTGCTCTAAGATTTGCACTGACTGTGTGATTAGCAAACAATTTTTTGGTGTTAAATTCTATTTTTATTAATTATAAGCATTTAATTCTATATAATAATCTAAAATAGGTTCTGAATAATTGTTTATTAATTTACATAATTCATTTGATTGTGTTTCTACTTATTTAGGTTTTATAGGTGATTATTTTTATGGAGAAGAAGGTGTTTAGGTTTTTAATTTATGTTCTGGTTTACAAAATACTAATGGACGTGATGAAATATAGATGTAGAATTATTATTTTTAAATTCTATACTCTTTAATTCATTTCTTATATATATAATATTAATTTATTACTTCTATTTCCACCAATCTATGTTAATGATACCAATTAAGTTAAAGATTTATTTTAATGTCTAGGGTTATTAGACACCTCTGCTTAATTCTCTTTTTCAAAAGATCTTCTTGGACATGTCTTTCATTATCTTAACCCCCTTCTAAAATTGAGAATAAAAAGAAGAGAATTTTAACCATTTTTATCAAAAAAAACCCCCGATTTAGGTTAATAAAATCATACTGTTAATTTTCTGTACCTTTAAGCTCCGCATTCAGCACAGTGAATTTTATAGTATTAATTAATCTTTTCACATTTTTAGCACTACCATTCAAACTCAAATAAATCATATTTTTATTCTTTTAATTTAATTGTTTTTTACATGTCTCTTTTGTAATTTATTTCAAAATTGGTTCCATTGATGGTAATTTATCAAATGAAAACTTATTATTGCCATTATCTTTTATCTCACCAGAAGATTTATTAGATCTATCAGATATTGGTGGAATATCACCATTGCTCTCTGTTAAAAACAATGCAGATTTGAATCCCTTATTTTCATTATCTTTTTGATTCTTCAATGTTTGACATCTATTACATGTGTCTCTAAATGCAAAATTCATATTATTGCAATTACTACATATCCAATCTCCCTACCGCTATCTATGATTTATTTTATTTTTGCATTTCTACTAAGCCATTATATTTATTATAATAATTAATAATAAAATTAACTACAATGAACTAGAAGCAATATGAAAATATATTATAGGATTAAACATAACATTAATTAAATAAAACATACAAAAATACTATAAACTCAATTATATATATCATCATATTAATAATTTACTAAAAAAATAATGAAACTCCCCCATTCACATTCAGAAATTCTATTAATCATAGCAATAGGCTTAATATTCAATACTAATATCATATAAACAAGTTATATATAATTATCTTAGTTTCTTTCTTTTCTAATCTCCTTTACATAATTAAGTAAATTTAATTATTTAAAAAAATTTGAAACACTAATTAAGGTAACAAATAAAAATAATTAAAAAATTTTATTTTAAAAATATAAATGTGGTCTTGTTTATCATTGAAGATGGAATTTACATAACTTGTATGTATAAAATTATTTACACATTCAATATTTACCAATTCATTTTCTATTTAGATTTGTGCTATTGTTTCTATTATCAACAAGAAAAAGGATATTTAAAATAAATATCGCTTTGAATTCTAACATAAATTTATTTAATTTATTAATATGTTTAATATTTTAGAATACTGTAGTATAATAGCGATCTAATTCTAAAAGGAAATTTATATAGTATTAAATATAATACACTCATATTAAATTTATTATATATTATATAGCTAATAAAATATTTAATATATAACGATTAGATAAAATATCGAATAATAACATGAATATTTAAATTATTTTTTTTTCTATCTGTCTTCTAATCATAAGTCTTAACAGATCTTGGATGATTCCTTATTCTTGTACCNTACCATTTTAGCAAGATATAATGTTATTTAATATAACTATTGATTCATATTTAAAATAGATAGTACAATAGTAATTACATCTAATACAGTAATACCAACCAAATTAAAATCTAGAGTACTTAGAATATTAGTTTCTTTATCTTTAATCTCATCTTTAGTTAATTTTTTATGTGCAATTTTTTCATGTACAATTTATAATTTTACTGGATAGATTTCTTCATATTTACAAGACATAAACATAGTAGTCACACCAATTAAATGTAAATCTTAAGGTATATGTTTTTATTATGTTTTAGATAGATAGGTATCCATCAATTTAACAGCAAAAAAGAATGTTTAATCTTTGCATTTATATGAAGTAAGTACTTCAACCATCCAATCAACCATCTTTGCTCTAAGATTTGCACTGACTGTGTGATTAGACAAACAATTTTTTGGTGTTAAATTCTATTTTAATAATTATAATAAATATTTACATTTAATTCTATATAATAATCTAATATAGGTTCTGAATAATTGTTTATTAATTTACATAATTCATTTGATTGTGTTTCTACTTATTTAGGTTTTATAGGTGATTATTTTTATGGAGAAGAAGGTGTTTAGGTTTTTAATTTATGTTCTGGTTTACAAAATACTAATGGACGTGATGAAATATAGATGTAGAATTATTATTTTTAAATTCTATACTCTTTAATTCATTTCTTATATATATAATATTAATTTATTACTTCTATTTCCACCAATCTATGTTAATGATACCAATTAAGTTAAAGATTTATTTTAATGTCTAGGGTTATTAGACACCTCTGCTTAATTCTCTTTTTCAAAGATCTTCTTGGACATGTCTTTCATTATCTTAACAGTTAAATTTTATTAATAAAGTAAAAAATTATTTATTTTATTATATTGTTTATCTTTTGTTTTAACCCCCTTCTAAAATTGAGAATAAAAAGAAGAGAATTTTAACCATTTTTATCAAAAAAAACCCCCGATTTAGGTTAATAAAATCATACTGTTAATTTTCTGTACCTTTAAGCTCCGCATTCAGCACAGTGAATTTTATAGTATTAATTAATCTTTTCACATTTTTAGCACTACCATTCAAACTCAAATAAATCATATTTTTATTCTTTTAATTTAATTGTTTTTTACATGTCTCTTTTGTAATTTATTTCAAAATTGGTTCCATTGATGGTAATTTATCAAATGAAAACTTATTATTGCCATTATCTTTTATCTCACCAGAAGATTTATTAGATCTATCAGATATTGGTGGAATATCACCATTGCTCTCTGTTAAAAACAATGCAGATTTGAATCCCTTATTTTCATTATCTTTTTGATTCTTCAATGTTTGACATCTATTACATGTGTCTCTAAATGCAAAATTCATATTATTGCAATTACTACATATCCAATCTCCCTACCGCTATCTATGATTTATTTTATTTTTGCATTTCTACTAAGCCATTATATTTATTATAATAATTAATAATAATATTAACTACAATGAACTAGAAGCGATATGAAAATATATTATAGGATTAAACATAACATTAATTAAATAAAACATACAAAAATACTATACACTCAATTATATATATCATCATATTAATAATTTACTAAAAAAATAATGAAAATCCCCCATTCACAATCAGAAATTCTATTAATCATACCAATAGGCTCAATAATCAATACTAATATCCTATAAACAAGTTATATATAATTTTCTTAGTTTCCTTCTTCTCTAATCTCCTTTACATAATTAAGTAAATTTATTTATTTAAAAAAATTTGAAACACTAATTAAGGTAACAAATAAAAATAATTTAAAAATTTGATGTTAAAATATAAATGTGGTTTTGTTTATCATAGAAGATGGAATTTACATAACTGTTATACTACTTTAATTAAAATTTTAGAATGCTGTAGTATATTGCTGATTTAATTCTAAAGGGAATATATATTATATAAAATATTAAACAATATAATATATTTTCCAAATATTATAATTAGAAAAATAAAAAAATAATATAGAATTTATCAACATAAATAGAGATAAAACTTTTGAATTATACTTTATTTGTCTTCTAACGATAAGTCTACAAGATCTTAAATGATTCTTAATCTTGTAACTTAGACAGTATAAAATAAAGTGAATATTAATCAAAAATCAAAAAATGATAGATTTCCATAATATGGTTTAGTAAATCAAGTTACTAACTTATTCTAATAAATGATTACACCTTCTCATTCTCCAAATGGTTTTGGACTTAAATATATCAATTATAAGAATACTACAGTGAATCACCACAAAAGAAAATTTTATTTATTTTAACTAAAATCAAACCCTCCAATACTTGTGCCTTTTTCTAAACACCAAGACAATTATCATTTGTCATAATTTATATATTCAAGTCCTGAATACTTAAATATCTCATTCTAACTACTATATCTTCTGTTATTTGGAGGTGTCAAAATTGTTATTTTAAATAGTATAGGAATTCCTACTAATTAATAGAAACACCTATAAGACTTCATATTTATTCTGAAAAATATAAGATAATTGAATTTTCGAAAAGAATACTAATAAATTCTTGGCACTTTCTCTGAACTATTTGATTCTATTATAATTTTATTTAATAAATTTAATGTTTTTTTTTATAATGAAGCCCAATTTAACACTTTTAGAGTTTCTGTTTAAACAGTGGGGGATTTTGGATGATTTTCTTCCCTTAAATTTTTATTAGGTTTTTCTAGAAATTTGGTGAAGATTTTTTAAGATAATGGAATTTTTTTGAACACATAACCATAAATTTATTTCTGTCAAATAACTTTGAACTTCATTATTCTGTTATAAATTTTAAAGTAGTCATTCTAATAATTAAGCATTACACCTAATTGACTCTTTATATTCATATTTTGTAGCTTCATTTAATTTGCAACATTTTGCATTTCTGGAATTTTATTTTTCAAACTATCTTATATATAAATTTTCCCAATATTTCTCACAAAGGGAAGTGTTTTTTTATGGATATTGTAGAATCTCTTCACCCATCTTCCCTAACCCTGCTACAAAATCAAAAAAACAAAGAAAATGAAAATTTTAAATTTATACATATATTTGGGGTCAAAAATTATGATAGAGATATAAAATCCATTTCCTTTTTCTTATTTGCATTCCTTCTTAGACTCTTGTGATTCAGAGTCTTGTGATTCAGAGTTTTTCATTACTAATTGTGGTTGAAACTTCAATAATATTGTATTTAATTGATATATACATTCATTAACTCTAAACGATTAAATTATAATATATTACAGAGAAGCCACAACATTCTTGAACATCTTTGTTCTTGGTATTGAAATAAGGCCCATAAAATAATAGTTAAAAATATTTATGATGACTTTTCAATTTTTAAATGAAATTCTGAATAAAGATTAAGATTAAATTATTATGTAATTTATTAAGTTAAAAAAATTAATTTTCGGTAATAATTTAAGCTTCTGGCAATTAATATTTTCAATTAATACTTTTTATGAAGAATTTAATTTTCATTTGCTTAATAGCTTTGGTATTAACATAGCAAGTACAGCATACAAATAGATGTAATGATTGTGGTTAATTAAAATCAAAAAGTGATTGCGAATCAGAAGTAACAATCACAGGAGCTTGTGAATGGGTAGTTGCAGCAGGAACAACACCAGCAAAATGTTAGAAAAAGACAATAATTGATCCTGTAGCTTCATTCAAACCTTATTGTGAACTTGTTGATAAGCCAGAAACAAATTGTGCTAAGACATTAGGATGTGCTTATGTCGATTCAAAATGTACACACTTTGCAGGATGTCCAGCATATGTTAAAACTACAACAACAGATTGTTAAGCAATATCCTACTTCTGTGTCAGTGACGGAAATGCATGTATTGAAGCCAAAGAATGTAAAGAATACACATAACAACAATGTGAATCAACACCAAGTATCTCAGGAATTCTCAAATGTAAATGGGATACAAACTCTGGAACCTGTAGAGATTACTCTTGTTCAGAGGCTGATTCAAGTTTAAATACTGATTAAAAATGTTCAGCTTGGCTGGCTGGTTGTGTGACAAAAGGTGCAGGTTGTGTTAATTCTCCATTACCTTCCTGTACTGCTTACACAGGTGATGAGGCTGCTTGTTTATCTTATGTTGGATCAGATGGAAATTGTGAGTTAGCAGCTGGTACTACAAATTGTAAACCTAAAGAATGTGTAAATGGTCTATTTACTTCTGATGATGAGTGCAAAGCCTATTAAAAGGGATGTATCACAACAGGAAAAAATTGTATTTAAGCAACAACAAAGCCTTCATGTACTACATACTCTGGAGATAACACTACTTGCGTAGGATATATTGGATCAGATGGTGTCTGTGAAGGAGATGCTGGCGGCTCTAAATGCAGACCTAGAAAATGTGAAAATGGTGCATTCAATACTGATGAACTTTGCAAATAATATCAGGAAAGTTGTAAAACAAACGGCAAGACATGTGTTTCAGCCTTATCAGCTTGTAACACATATAAAGGTACTGCCACAACTTGTGCTGGATTTATTGGTACTGATGGATATTGCAAAGGAACCAGTACAACAACTGAAGCTTCTTGCTTACCCAAAGTTTGTGATGAAGCTCCAGATACAACAACAACTGATGAGGCTTGTAATAAATATTAAATTGGATGTGTTACTACAGGAAAAGGATGTGTTACAAGAACTAATTTGAAATCTTGTACTACCTATGATGGCGATGCTACTAGTTGTTAATCAAGAGTAGGATCTGAAGGAAAATGTATGTGGAAGAGTGGAACTAAATGTGTTGCTAGAGATTGTACAAGTGCCCCAGCAAATGTAAATACTAATGATCTTTGTCGAAATTATTTTACTAATTGTGTTACCACTGGATCAGGATGTGTTTCATAAACTACTTGTAAGTTGACTGTAAAATAACAAAGTTGTGAAGGTACTAAAGAAGGTAATAGCTAATGCTCTTGGTAACCCATTTGCACTAGTAATGCTTAATGTAGCCATTTTAAAGAAAAACCAATTTGTTTAGCAAACATAGCATAGGTCAGCACTTTTGATAGAAATGATGAGAGTGGAAATCCTCTATACAAAATTGTACCAACAAAGTGCGGATGGTTGAATGGCACTTGTAAGGAATTAGCCTGTTCAGATTTGACAGGTGCTTATTATAATACAGATGCTAACTGTGCAGCAGAATTATCAACATGTATTAGTAATAGAGTTGATGCATGCATAACTAAATATGATTGTGGCAAACTCTTTGGAACATAATCCACTTGCTTAAGTTATCCAGGTTATTGTACCAATACATCAACAGCTACTGATACTACTGCATGTGTATCAAGAAAGTGCACAGATAATACAGATTCTACTGCTGATAATACTGCCTGTGCAACATTCTTACCTGGATGTATTAGTAATGGAAAAGGCTGCGTTGATTATAATACTCCATGTTCATCAATGACAGGAACTTAAGACACATGCAATAAGCTCTTTGCTTATCTGTCTGGATCTAAGGATAACTTTACAACAAATCAATGTTACAACAGCTCAACAGCAACTAATAATGATGCTTGTCAAGTTAAAACATGCAAATTGGCTACAAACCAAACAGATAATGGTACATGTGGATCATTTTTAGAAGGATGTGTTTATAATGGAAATGGAGGTTGTGTTGATCCAAAAGCAAGTGATACTGATTGTTCAAGTTATACAGGTGTGTTAGCATTTTGTTCATC
This sequence comes from Paramecium primaurelia, assembly GCA_905182975.1. Taxonomy (NCBI): domain Eukaryota; phylum Ciliophora; class Oligohymenophorea; order Peniculida; family Parameciidae; genus Paramecium; species Paramecium primaurelia. Next base: position 23,693 of record CAJJDM010000160.1, read on the forward strand.
TGCTATTGTAAAAACTAATGGTGTTAATTATTGTTTTGGAACAACTACTTCAGCAGCATGCACTGTTAGATAATGTACAGATAATACTTAAGCCACAAAGGATGATGAGTGTGAAACTTTCATGTCAGGATGTATTGCTAAATCTGAAGGAGGTTGCATTGCTAGATCAGCAAGAACCTGTGCCTAATAATAAGGAACAGTTACATCATGTCCTACTTTTAGTGGAGGTTTATAAGTTTCTTCAGTTTGGACCAAAACTGGATGCACAAAATATGATGCTTGTTAAATTAGAACATGTGCAGATAAAACAAGTCCTTAATCAGCTTAGGATTGTACAGATCACAAATCAACTTGTAGATTCTTGAAGGCTGGATCACCATGCTTTGATGCAGCAGCTTGTAGTACTTATAGTTTACCAGATACAGCAACAACAGATTAATAAAAGTTTGATTATTGTACAAACATCAAAGATAACAATGGGTTGTTATGTGGTTTTACAAAAGGAGCAACTAAATGTTCATCTAGATCTTGTGAATAATTCTTGAGTGAATACACTTCATCATCAACCTCATGTGTTAGTTATTTATAAAAGAATGTATCCACTACAACAGATGAGGTATGTAAGTTAGCTGGAACCATTTGTTATTTACCTATAGCAACTTGTGCATATAATTATACAATAAATGATAACACTGATGCACTTAAGTTAAGTTAATGTTAAAAGTTTGTTACTAATACTACAGCAACTGCATGCACATTCAAAACTGGTGAAATAAAATGCACTTTATAGAATAGTTGTGAAAAGTTAAATACATAAACTGATGCAAAAACCTGTAATGATTAAACAATTTTTTCATCCGCAGGAAAATGTTAAAAAGTAACAGATTCAACTTGTCTAACATTATCAACAGCATGTACTGACTACAAAATTGATTCTACTTTGGCTTCAAATAAAAAATAAGAATTATGTTGGGGTTTGAAGGCTGTTGATAATTTATCTAATATTACTGAGGGAACAGGAGTCTATACTAAATGTGTGTATAAGACAGGTAGTTAATGCGATGCCATATCTGCTTGCTCAGATATTTATTCAGCCTCAAGTTAAGCTGAATGCGAGGCTTATAAAACAGGATGCTTATATTATAGTGGCAAGTGTTATGCTGCTGTTGCTTCTGGTGCTTGTCCAACATCCTTCCCAACTGGAGTTACAACAGATAGTTAAAAATCTCTTTATTGTAGAAGTATCAAAGAAGCCTCTGATTATTGCAGCTTTGATAAGGCAACTAATAAATGCATATTGGCTACTAATGGAACTTGTGCTGATATAACCATTCCTACATCAGGTACTTGGGATTCTTTGAGTGATCCAACTGCAGATGCATTTAAATCTGCTTATTGTTTAGCTCAATCATAAAAAGATAGAATTAAATTATGTAAATATACATCTGGAACTTCCACTACAAAATGTAGTGATGCAACATGTGCAGATATCACTTCAGCAACTAGTTAAGGGGATTGTGATAATTACTTATCTGGATGTATCTTCTATAATAATAAATGTTATGTACCAGGAACAGTATCAGCGGATGCTGATTGTGCTAATAATACTAATGCACCTATGGATGCAGGATTGACAGCTACATAAAAGGTAGCATTGTGTTAATCTTATTACAGTTCTGACAAAACAGTATATTGTACATATGATTAATATAATTCAGGAGGAGCTCCAGCTTAATGTGTTGTTGGTGAGGTAGCTTGTACATCCTATACTGCATTACCATCCACTAATGATACTGATAAATCAACATATTGTTTAAGCAAAATTAACAAGGCTGGAAAAAGATGTGCATTCACAACTGCTGATACTAAGTGCAGAGACTTTAATTGCCAAGATATATAAAATGCAACCTCTTAAATCGATTGCGATTTAGGAGCACCAGGAAAGAAATGTGTTTATCTTTTAGGAACATGCTATAATAAGGAGGCAGTATGTACAACATTCACTGCATAAAGTGGAAATGAGAAGATTTATTGTGATAAAATCAGTGCTGCCACACCATGTACTTATATTTCAGGAACAACATGTGCTATTAAACAAGATTGTCATCTTTATAGTGTAACCACAAATTAAGCCACTGTTTGTGCAACATTGACTAATGCAAGTGGAACTAAGTGTACTTATCTTGGAGGAAATAATTGTGTTGCAGTGGGTACTTGTGCTTCATATGATGGAACAGGAGGTGTAGCAGCAAAAGGACCCACAGCTGGTTCAGAGGATACTGAATGCAAAGCAGTTAAATCAACAGCTGGTTATCCATGCATTAAAGATGTTGCTTAGAAATGCAAAGCATAAGTTTGTACTGATAATGATGCCAGTGCTACAGATTGTGCTAATAATGCTGACGGCTGTCTCTATTATTCTAATAAATGTATTACTAAGGATACTTGTGCAAATTATGATCCATAAGGTAGTGATAATACAGCCAAATAAACATGGTGTGAAGGAGTTTAGAATTCATCTGGAGATTTTTGTGCTTGGGATTAAGCAAATACCAAATGTAAAGACAGAACATGTGGTGATAAGGAATTCTATACAGATTTTGATTGCTAAAGTTATCTTAAATCTTGCAAGACAGACGGAACTAAATGTGTTGCATCAACTACTGCATGTACTTCATTTAATGGTTCTACAGATTTTTGCAATAACTTATTAGATGCAACAGGAAAAGATAAATGCAGACCTATTACAACTGCTACTACTACATCTTCTGCATGTAGAAATAAAACATGTTATGATAATGTTACAGCTTAATCTGATTCTGAATGTGAAGCTTATTTAAGTGGATGCGTCACTCGTGGTACAGGATGTATTCCAAATACAGCATCATGTGATCAATACAGAGGAACTAAATAATAATGTGAATTATTCAAAAAATTTACTGGATTAGATGCTGATAAGAATCCAACTTATGAATATTGTTCTGGAGATGCTGGGAATACAGCAACCAGTAAATGTAAAGTAAGAACTTGTGCAGATAATACTACAGCTGTTACTGATACTGAATGTGCTGCTTATTTGAAAGGTTGTATTACCAAAGGTACTGGATGTATTGATGCAACATCAGCATGTACTGCATATAAGGGAGATTAAGCAACTTGTGCAAAATTCCTTGGATCTTCAGGTAATGATTATTGCTGGAATACATCAACTGCAGTGGATACTACTAGTTGTGCAAAGAAGAGGTGTAGTGACATATCTGGTAAAAATAATAAAGAGTGTAATGATGGTATGCCACCATTTAAACCAACAAATGATCCTTTCTGTGTCTTTGATGGAACTTCATGTATTGATTATGGAAAGTTTTGTAATGCTTTCAATGGAACTGAAGAGACATGCCCAACATTTTAAGCTAAAGATGGTCCATGCAAAGCTACTACAGTTGGAACTATCAAAGGAGCATGCGCTAAGAGAGTATGTACAGAAGCACCAAACAATCTTACAACTGATGCTGATTGCTAGAAATATCATAAAGATTGTTATACAACTGGTTATGGATGCTCAAGTGTTAAGAAATGTGAAAACTTGACATCATAAGCTTCATGCAAATTAAGATCAGAATGCACATGGACTAATTGGTGTTCATCTACTAGTACTACATGTGCTACTTATAATAATACTAATTACTCAATATGTACCAATTCTAAAGTAAATGGTAAATTCTGTGCTTGGTAAGAATCTAATTCAACATGCAGAGCTTAAGTTTGTGAAGATTAACCAGCAACTATTGCTTCTCATGCTCAATGCTAAAGCTTTGCTGATACTTGTACTACAACTGGAGCTGGTTGCATAACTATTTCGGCATGTTCATTATACAAGACACAATCTATTTGTATTGCTGCCTCAACAACTAAAGATGGAGTAGGTAGATGTGGTTGGGATGTAGCAACAAATAAATGCAGAGCTAGAGTTTGCAGCGATAAAAATGGGTTAACTGATGATGAATGTAATACTTTCCTATCAGGATGTAAGACAAATGGAGCAGGTTGTGTGAGCGGAACCTCATGTACTGAATTTACTAATAAATAATTCTGTCTTAAATCCAACGTTGGACCATGTCTTTGGGTTAATGGTTAATGTTATGACTATGACAGATGTGAAGATGCAGTTAAAAAGACACATTCTGAATGCTAAGCATTTTCACCATTATGTACAACCAATGGAGATACTTGCATACCTATTACATCATGCGCCAGCACAACATTAAAGGCTTCTTGTGTTGTAGGAACTGATGGAGCTTGTGGATGGTTACCCACTGGAAAATGTTAGAAGTTTGGACAATGCACAGATGCTGTTGCTGCTACAAATGATGAATGTGTTTCTTATGGACCAACATGTATAACTGATGGAGCAGCATGTATTGCTAAATCAACTTGTGGTAGCTACAAGACATTAATAGCATGTAATAACAATGGAACAGATGGTATTTGTTATTGGAATGCCACAACTAATACATGCAAATTGAAGGAGTGTAGTGATGAGCAAAAGGGTACACATGATTAATGCAGGCTTATCACAGTTACAGGAGGATCTTGCACAACTGATGGAACCAAATGCATTCCATTATCAACATGCTCAAGTTATATTGAAGCTGGATGTTTCAATGGAACTGATGGAGAATGCATATTTGCATTACCAGTTGGAGCTACTACAGGAACTAAGACCTGTAGATAAAAGTAATGTGAAGATATTACTGGTGGAACATCAAATGCTAACTGTATGGGAGTAATCACTGGAAAATAATGTGTATCTAATGGAATAAGTTGTATAGCCAAAGCTGCTTGCTCATTCTATAAGAATATTACTTCTTGTAATGGAGGTGGCTTTGAAAATAATAAATCAACTGTTTGTGCTTTCACTCCAAATGGAACTGATAAGGTTAATGGAACTTGCAAAACATTTACTGCATGTGCGGATGCCAGCAAAGATAAACTAGCTTGCACAACTAATCCATTTTGCAAATGGACTGAAAACTCAACAGGAACATCTTGTGTTAATCATACTTGTGATACTTATGCCACAGGAACTGACTGCAGACCTATTCCAAGCTTTGATGGAACTTCATCCACAATTTGTGTTCTCTAAAGTGGAAAATGCGCTGCTGCTGATCCAGGAACCATGACAGATTCCAAGATTTGCTATACTAAATCTGCTTATACATATAGTTGGAATACTGCAACCAATAAATGTGAAAGTTGTATTTCAGGATCTGTCAATCCAAATAATTCAAACGGAACAAATAATTAAACAGATAATGGAACAACAACTACCGACAATGCCTTCATCTTGTCAGCTATTTCTTTAGGTATCTTGGGATTAATGGCATGATATTGATTTTCATATTATATAGGAAAATTATTAATAATACAAATTATTTTATCTCTTAATAAGGGTGTTTTTAGTAAATATTAAAATCTTAAAATTTTTATTATTCCATCTAAATTATTGAATAATAGAATTTTTCTCAGAAAACATCCACGGATATATTTGAAGATTTAAAATATATTTCAACTTTTTATTATTCAATACACAATGAATACTTATTATAAAAAAAGTAAAAAATCTCTTTCATACGTTTGCTAAATCATTTACACTTACCTAAGGATTTTCTACTGATATTCTTAATTATATCAAAGGAGACCTGAATGTTATTATTTAATAATAAATAGAGATGCATGGACATAGCTAAATTAAAAATAAAATGATGAATAATAAATACTATAAATTAAAATTTTGGACAAAATCTTTACAGAGTAAGTTACTTTTAGACTCTGATTAAATGATTATTTGTTTGGTTAAGTTTCTAGAATTGCTTAGTTATTAAAAACATATGAAATAAATACAGTTAGGAGATTGTAGGCTGTGGAAATCCGATTTGCTGATTTATAAGTTTTCATTTTTGAAAATGATAGAATGATAGAATTTTTGATGGTTTTGCCTAATCTGTATAGATTGGTTATTAATAATAGTGTAATTTTAGACTTTACCAAATCTTGAGTGTAAAGGAATTTAGTTTCCTGACTAATTTGTTACTCAGATAAGATTTAAAAATAAACATGGTACTGGAATTAAATTAAGTTTTAGACTAATTATATTCATAAATCCTAAGAAAGTTATTATTATTTCACTTTAAATTTTAATGAAATAACTGTTATATTTTAGACTTTAGCTGATTTTTTTCAATATTGTGATATACACTTTAGAAAAGATTTATATAAATCGATTTTTAATCAAAGTACTAATATTAAATTTATACATTTATTTTTTATTTTGTTTAATTAATCATAAAACTAAATATAATCTAATTCAAATTAAATCATTAATTAGCTCTAAAATTTTATTGGTGGTTTCTAAAATAAAATATTGTTTTGTCTCAAGAGGGATTATTTTATCAATAGCTTTTTCCATAGCTTAGTAAAGTTTGTTGGCATTAAATTCGTAAGTATCTTAATTATCAATATTTAATTTGAATGTATACTTAAAAATATATGTATAAGTATTGTAAAAATATTGAATTATTGCATGCTTACAGATTACTTTTGTTATTATTTTCGTAATATCTTATTCATCATATTGAAACTTAAAAAATTACGAATTAAACTAAATTTATTCTATTATTGCTTATTTAACTTATTTTTCAATATAATTTTAAATTTTATTTTAAAGATCAAAATAAATTTATTCAATAGTAGTTTTAATATTATTCCCTTCATACTATATTCTTTAATATCCTTCATCATTATCGAGCTGTTTAACAATTTAAGGAAGGCTTGAATATAAGCAGTATTCTAATTTATATGCATTTGATGGAGTTTTTTCCATTTATGATGTCGTTTACATAATTTTTTTTATGTCTAGATTATATTTTATTTTCCCTTCATGTCTTTTATTATTTATTGTATCAATATCTTCATCAACAGAAATGATTTATTTCTGTTTATCATATTAATATTTCTTTAAGGTATCATCTATTTTATAAATTAATTAATCTAATTGTTTATTATTTATTTCATTTATTATTGGCTCAATAATAGTTTTTTTCACATCATCTTTGGGTTATGTTAGTATTATGTTATCAAAACAATTATCAATAATATATTTTATAATAATTAATATTTTTTTTGATTAGCTAACCCTTTCAATCTCTTTTTCATTTAAGTCTTCATAATTTGGACATTAATAGCCAGTGAAATGAATAGTATAATTTAATATCGAATATTTACAATTAAATGCTTCATTTTAATTATTGAATTTCAACCAAATTCTATTACAATCCAAGTATTCATGATCTATTTTAACCAATTACAATTATTAAACTTTTTAAGCTAAGGATTTAACTAAAACCAATAGTTAACCTAAATGTATTCTAACAAGATTAAATGACTTTATTGAAATTAATATTTACGATAAAATAAACTAGATCACTTAATCTAATACATTTTTCTCTATTTATTTCATATGAAACATATTGTTCTTATTCATGTATTCTTGTTAATCCAATCTCGTCAATTTCTATAATTTTTTTCAATTCTTCTAAATTTTAATAAGTATAAATATCCTCAGATGTATATGAAAAATATTGCATCTTAATTTTATAATAAACAAATAATAATAGAATAAATGATTTTAATTAATAATAAAAAAATATTTTTATTAAATAATAAATTAAACTAGCTAAATTCATTGTTATCAAAGAATAATTATCAATTCATCAAGTGGAATTTTATAAACATGTATAATTGTTAAATTAATAAAATTATTGTTTTTAAAATGATCAATAATTACATTAAAATGAGATTTTACATTTTTGCTGAGATTTGAAAAAATACAATTATAATAATAGACTATCAATTAAATATATTAAATAACATTTATGTTTCAAATTATATACTATTTGTTTTTATTAAGCCTTTAATTCCAAAAAAAAATGATTTCATTAATTTTCTACCAGAAAATCTTATAAAATAGAATGGATTTGCCATTCTTAAAGAGTTTTATTTGAGTACTAATTAGAATCATCAATTATTGGATTATTTCATGTTAGGTATTACAAAATATTAAAAATAAAATAATGTCGGTTCAATAGGAAGTGATTAAATATATGTTAGTAGGATCAAATATGGTTGGTAAGACTTCTTTTCTATCTCGATTTTGCGAGAACAATTTCAAATCAAACTATGAAGAAAGTAAAGGATTAGATTTTAAATCTAAAATATATAATGATGGTAAATATAGACTTTGTATTTTTGATACAGTAATATATTAAAATTTACATAATAGCCTGGAGCTGAAAATTTGAGATATGCTTCATATGGATTCTATAAGTCAGCTTTTGGTTTTATTTTAATTTTTGATCTTACAAGGTAAAACACTATATAAAATAATAGGCCTTATACTTTAACAGATTTGAGAGATGATATGACTGAAATTGCAAGGCATGCACCTGAATGTATGAATTGATTGAAATTTAGATGCACAATTAATTATAGTTGGGAACAAATCTGATTAATATGATCATCATTATTATAAAGAATCATAAGAAGAAGCACAAAAGATGGCAAATGAATTAAATATTCCATATTTTGAGATTTCTTGCTTGACAGGATAAAATGTAGATTTAGTAATTGAGGATTTAACAACAAGAGTTGGGAATTAAATGAAAAATGGAAATTTGAGTAATTAGTCAGGGAAATAGACATAAAATCGTGAAAAAGATGAATAAATTAAAACAGAAGGAGGATGTTGTTGTAAAATTTTTTGAATTTGTATATTTTTATTTATTTATTATTTTCACTTGTTAATTGACATCATTAACTCTATTTGAATTTTAGAAATTCTAAAAAATCATATTTTAGAATCATTTACAATAGACTATACTAATTTTATCAATATTTCTAAGATATTTTTATTATTAAGAGCTGCTAGCCTATGTTATCTATTGTGTGATTTCTCATTATAGTTTTTCTTACTATTTAATATACTTCTAATTGCACAATTATAACTATAGTTTCTAAGAATTAAATAATGATAACTAATTTACAATGGAAAATACTAGGTCAGAATCTATGATTTATGAAATAATATATTCTTGTATGATTACCTAGTTGTAAAAATTCTGAAAAATAACAAAGCATAATAAATATATCCTAGATTATTCTTTATAATCAATAAGCAAAGGAAGAAATATAGACTATTATTTATTACTGATAATATAATAAAACATTAATATTTGTATAGTTTAATGGAATTTTTCAATATTATGTAAATGCTATGATTATAATTACTTTGTTATTACATTTAATAATTTTATTATTTGCTTTTTGAATAATTTGTAATTTAATGGATAGTAATTTGATAGCAAGATTCTAGAATTACAAAATAAAATATAAGCATAAGATATATAGAGTACTAATTATCAAAGTTTCTTCTAATTAACTTATATTTAACTTTGATAAATAAGGGAAGATTATTTTAATAATTTGAGATTATTGATTAATGATGAAAACTTGTAATTTGCTTTCTACAAAACAATTTATTGGTTTTATTCCTATATAATGATTAAATGAATAGCTAAATCACATATAACTTATTTTTGATAATAGGATCATCAATAATAATTTGATTTTGAAAATAATCACGTTGATTTAACAGTTAAAAATTTATCAATTATTTCTAAATTCCGTTAATTTATCTCTTTTCTTAAGTTAGATATTTAAAGTTAAACATTTCAATAATTTTGGCTTAATTTATGGGTATATGTGAATCGCACACATAAGACTATTTAGAAAAGTTTTAGGATAGCAAATAATCTGTAACTTGTCAATGTTATACCTAAACTTAATAAAATAGAATTAAGGTGCCTATATTAAATTCGCCAACTTAAAATTCACTATATTCAAAAAGACAAATATAAGGTCCCAATAAGATTTGCGAAAATATGCAATAAGCAATTGAGTTATGAAATTAGTTATTTTTTGTGTTCTTTTTCTTATTTATTTTGTGTATAAAAAGGTTTTCAATGGTTTATGAAAAAAAATAACAATTTAGAAAATTAAAAATTAGAAAAATAACTGAATCCCTCTAAGATGTATGTATATCAAACTGTTGTTATTAATTCAAGAAAATTATGATCAATTTTATTGAATTATTAAATTCTTAATCTCAAACCTTAATTTCTAAGAAAAGCCCACAAATTTATTTATAATCATGAAAATAATTTATAGTATTTGTAAAAAAATATGAAATTCATTTTAGAGAAACACTTCTAAAAATCTTTATAATTAATTTTATACTATTTAGGAACGATTAATAATAATAAATATATAGTTTATAATAAATAAAATTTTTAGTGAATTTAGAATATATGATTAAGAAATATATATTAGATTTGGAAAATTCCACAAAAAAACCTTAAAATCGAATATAAATATCAAGCTTAAGTTTTAACGTCATGAAGGATTTATTACATCTTTTAATATACAAATCATATCGTCTTCTTTATATTTATATTAAACATTCTCTTAAAATTATTTTTCTTAATAGTATTTCATAAAACTACAAACACGATACCCACATGAATATGTGTCTCGTTATTATCCAGAATGTGGATGTACATTAATTTGAATTTCATTTAAATTAAGAATTTAAGCTATGGCATTTATTAATTTGCCATCTTACTCTGATCTATGCAAAGAATCAAAAATAAACACTTTTTTAGAACTTAATTCAAATAATAGAAATAGCCAATGACGATTTTTTTTATTGACTGGGAATCCAATATAATGATACAATAATGAAAGTTAAAAATTTATATCCTTAAATTGAGGTTTTTCTGATTCAAATAAATATCTTACCTTTTTAATATCATAATCATCTCCAAAATTAGTTGTTAAACTTGATGGAAAAAATAAAATTCTTTTTTTGTTTTTTCTTTCTGTTTACTTTAATTAAAAATATTTGTTATCACTAGATAAGTTAAGATACAGAACATAACTATCAATGATACTACTTGTCATCCATAACTTATTTTTCAATATATTCAAATCATTAATTGAAAATTACTAATTGTATTTACACCAAATTTTTATATTTTACTATTATTGACAAATATATTCGTAATTATCTCTATTAGATTTATTTAATTATTCATTTGTTTCTGGATCTAATATCTTTATTTATTGATTCTTGTTTTCTTAAATTCTATTTTTTTAAATAGTATCTTCCCCAAAGTCTTGATTTATAAAATTTGATTATTCTTAAAAGCAAATTCCACTTTTTATTAGATTAAATGTCTTTTTTTCTAAATTAATCAAAAACTTTCCTTCGTTTAATCTAAATTTTGGATTGTTATTTTCATCATATTCAGTTTAGTACAATTTTACTTCACATTCATATTGATTTGGTTAATTCTAATAATATTTTATACTATCTTCGCTATAATAACACAAGATGTTAATAAATATTATTAGATTATTAAAATTTGACGATTAAATTTAAAGTTTATCAAATCCATTATTTATACAATCTTAATTCCAACTTGTTATTGAATTCCTTTCTTAAGAATTCTATTGATTTTGAATTCCTAAATTTTTATTTTATATGTCTTATTGATTTTTTAACTTAGAAATACTTGATTCTGATTTCTTAATATTTTAATCTTAAGTTTAATTTTTTTCAGGCCGATCTTTATCACTTCCTTTTCTACTTTGAAAACAACAACAGAAACCATTCATTTTATACTTTTGATTCTAGTTTAATAAACTAATTTATTTATTGAAAGGATTATAAAATTTGTTTTAGAAAATATTACTTTTATTCAGAAACCCAGACATAATTAAGGATATGTCAAATACATTAACATTATTTATATCTCTTTAATAATAAATGTATATTCATTATATAGTATTGTTATTCTTTTAGAAAATGATATCAATCTTATATTGATAAATTTGAGTAATAAGAAAACGATCATAATATAAATGATCTTATTTGCAGAATAACAAATTAGTTTATAAGTAGAATTAGGTCCTGTGTTGTGAAATAAGAACGCAAAATCAAGTTTTCTTAGCTATCTACTTTATTATAAATAACTTTACATTTCTAATTAATCTAAAAACAATTATTTCAAATAAAATTTGTTCACTGATAATTAAAACTTTAAGCTATGTCATAATTTTCTTGCCTTCATGCAACAACTTGCTTCTTTTCATCAATAATTTAAACAATCATTCTCTATTTAAAATTAAAAATCTTCAAACTTATAGAGTTTGAGTTATTTGTAGATGGAAAAACTAATTTAGTTCTAACCGATATCTCGCTTGATAAACAAATCTAATTGGATCATACTCTAGTTCCTAGAATCTTAAATATATGAACTAAGATTCAAATTTAGAAGCTTAAGTTAGTCTTTATGTTATTTAATGTTTATGGATTTTATTGATTTAAAATTTCTTATTCTCAAGTTTTGAAACTAAACAATAAAATAATGTAATTTAATAAAATAATCATTTAATCAGAGTTTAAAAGTAACCTACTTTTAATGATTTTGTTCAAAATTTTAATTGATATTATTTATTATTATATTGTATTTTTAATATTGCCATGTCCACACATCTCTATTTATTATTAAATAATAAAATTTAGGCTTCTTTAAAATCCTTAGGTAAGTAGGACTCTTATACTTTTTATCTATTAAGAATTCCTAATCATATGTTGGCTATAGAAATTACAAAATAATTTAAATATTTTTTAAAACAATTAAATTTAAAATATATTACAGGTTAATCTAAGAAATAATTAAAAGCTAAATTAATAATAAAACTTCAAATATATCGGGAGATATTATCTGAGAAAAGACTAAATAATTACAATAATTCTGAATAAAAAGTAAAAATTTTAAGAGTTTTATATTTATTAAAAAACCCTCTATTGTGAGATAAAAATAATTTGTAATATTAAAATTTTCCCTATATAATATGAAAATCAAAATCATGCCATTAATCCCAAGATACCGAAAGAAATAGCTGATAAGATGAAGGCACTGTCGGTAGTTGTTGTTCCATTATCTGTTTAATTATTTGTTCCATTTGAATTATTTGGATTGACAGATCCTGAAATACAACTTTCACATTTATTGGTTGCAGCATTCCAACTATAAGTATAAGCAGATTTAGTGTAGCAAATCTTGGAATCTGTCATGGTTCCTGGATCAGCAGCAGCACATTTTCCACTTTAGAGAACACAAACAGTGGATGAAGTTCCATCAAAGCTTGGAATTGGTTGACAATCAGTTCCTGTGGCAAATGTATCACATGCATGATTAGCACAAGATGTTCCAGTTGAGTTTTCAGTCCATTTGCATGATGAATTAGTTGTGCAAGCAAGTTTATCTTTGGTGGCATCAGCACATGCAGTAAATGTTTTGCAAGTTCCATTAACCTTATCAGTTCCATTTGGAGTGAAAGCACAAACAGTTGATTTATTATTTTCAAAGCCACCTCCATTACAAGAAGTAATAGTCTTATAAGATGAGCAAGCAGCTTTGGCTATACAACTTGTTCCATTTGATACACATTATTTTCCAGTGATTACTCCCATACAGTTAGCATTTGATGTTCCACCAGTAATATCTTCACATTACTTTTATCTACAGGTCTTAGTTCCTGTAGTAGTTCCAACTGGTAATGCAAATATGCATTCTCCATCAGTTCCATTGAAACATCCAGCTTCAACATAGCTTGAGCATGTTGATAATGGAATACATTTGGTTCCATCGGTTGTGCATGATCCTCCAGTGACAGAAATAAGTTTGCATTGATCATTTGTACCCTTTTACTCATCACTGCACTCCTTCAATTTGCATGTATTAGCTGTGGCATTCCAATAACAAATACCATCTGTTCCATTGTTATTACATGCTGTTTATGTCTTGTAGCTACCACAAGTTGATTTAGCAATACATGCTGCTCCATCAGTTATACATGTTGGTCCATAAGAAACACATTCATCATTTGTAGCAGCAACAGCATCTGTGCATTATCCGAACTTCTAACATTTTCCAGTGGGTAACCATCCACAAGCTCCATCAGTTCCTACAACACAAGAAGCCTTTAATGTTGTGCTGGCGCATGATGTAATAGGTATGCAAGTATCTCCATTGGTTGTACATAATGGTGAAAATGCTTAACATTCAGAATGTGTCTTTTTAACTGCATCTTCACATCTGTCATAGTCATAACATTATCCATTAACCCAAAGGCATGGTCCAGATTTTGATTTAAGACAGAATTGCTTATTAGAGAATTCAGTACATGAGGTTCCGCTCACACAACCTGCTCCATTTGTCTTACATCCTGATAGGAAAGTGTTACATTCGTCATCAGTTAAGCCATTTTTATCGCTGCAAACTCTAGCTCTGCATTTATTTGTTGCTACATCCCAACCACATCTACCTACTCCATCTTTACTTGTTGAGGCAGCTATACAAACAGATTGAGTCTTGTATGATGAACATGCTGAAATAGTGATACAGCCAGCTCCAGTTGTAGTACAAGTATCAGCAAAGCTTTGACATTAAGCATGAGAAGCAATTGTTGCTGGTTGATCTTCGCAAACTTAAGCTCTGCAAGTTGAATTTGATTCTTACCAAGCACAGAACTTACCATTTACTTTAGAATTGGTACATTATGAATAATTGGTATTATTATAAGTAGCACATGTAGTACTTGAGGTTGAACATTAGTTAGCCCATGTGCATTCTTCTCTTAATTTGCATGAAGCTTATGATGTCAAGTTTTCACATTTCTTAACACTTGAGCATCCATAACCAGTTGTATAACAATCTTTATGATATTTCTAGCAATCAGCATCAGTTGTAAGATTGTTTGGTGCTTCTGTACATACTCTCTTAGCGCATGCTCCTTTTATGGTTCCAACTGTAGTAGCTTTGCAAGGACCATCTTTAGCTAAAAATGTTGGGCATGTCTCTTCAGTTCCATTGAATGTACTACAATTCTTTCCATAATCAATACATGAAGTTCCATCAAAGACACAGAAAGGATCATCTGTTGTTTTAAATGGTGGCATACCGTCATTACATTCTTTGTTGTTTTTACCAGAAATGTCACTACACTTCTTCTTTGCACAATTAGCTGTAGCCAATGCAGCTGAAGTATTCCAGCAATAATCTCTACCTGAAGATCCAAAGAATTTAGCACAAGTTGCTTAATCTCCCTTAAATGCAGTACATAATGATGTTGCATCTAGACATCCAGTACCTTTGGTAATACAACCTTTCAAATAAGAAGCACATTCAGTATCTGAAATAGCAGTAGTGTTATCTGCACAAGTTCTTACTTTACATTTACTAGTTGCAGTATTTCCAGCATCACCAGAACAATATTCATAAGTTGGATTCTTATTAGTATCTAATCCAGTGTATCTTTTGAATTATTCACATTATTATTTAGTTCCTCTGTATTGATCACATTATGCTGTATTTGGAATACATCCTGTACCACGTGTGACACATCCACTTAAATAAGCTTCACAATCAGAATCAGATGTAGCAGTAACATTATCATAACATGTTTTATTTGTACATGCAGAAGATGTAGTAGTAGCAGTTGTAATAGGTCTGCATTTATCTTTTCCTGTTGTATCTAATAAGGAATTGCAGAATTCTGTTGAACCGTTGAATGAAGTACATGCAGTAGTTGTTGCAACACATTTAGTTCCGTCTGTTTTACAGGATTTAAGATAACTTTAGCAATCGAAATCTGTATAGAATGACTTATCACTGCATGCTCTGTCTTTGCATTTTGAATTTGCAGCATCCCAAGCACAAAAATCTCCTGTATCATTTTAGACTCCTTCACACCATGTTTATTTAGCAGCATCATCACTACCTTATGGTGTATAACTACCACAAGTATCCTTATCAATACATTTGTTAGAATAATAGAGACAGCCGTCAGCATTATTAGCACAATCTGTAGCACTGGCATCATTATCAGTACAAACTTATGCTTTGCATTTCTAAGCAGCATCTTTAATGCATGGATAACCATCTGTTGATTTAACTGCTTTGCATTCAGTATCCTCTGAACCAGCAGTGGGTCCTTTTGCTGCTACACCTCCTGTTCCATCATATGAAGCACAAGTACCCACTGCAACACAATTATTTCCTCCAAGATAAGTACACTTAGTTCCACTTGCATTTGTCAATGTTGCACAAACAGTGGCTTAATTTGTGGTTACACTATAAAGATGACAATCTTGTTCAATAGCACATGTTGTTCCTGAAATGTAAGTACATGAAGTGGCAGCAGAGACTTTATCGCAATAAGTCTTTTCATTTCCACTCTAAGCAGTGATTGCTGTACATGCTGCCTCCTTATTATAGCATGTTCCTAAAAGATAAACACATTTCTTTCCTGGTGCTCCTAAATCGCAATCGATTTAAGAGGTTGCATTTTATATATCTTAGCAATCAAAGTCTCTGCATTTATTATCAGCAGTTGTGAATGCACATCTTTTTCCATCCTTGTTAATTTTGCTTAAACAATATGTTGATTTATCAGTATCATTAGTAGATGGTAATGCAGTATAGGAAGTACAAGCTGCCTAACCAACAACACATTAAGTTGGAGCTCCTCCTAAATTATATTAATCATATGTACAATATACTGTTTTGCCAGAATTGTAATACAATTAACAATATGCTACCTTTTATGTAGGTGTCAATCCTGTGTCCATAGGTGCATTAGTATTATTAGCACAATCAGCATCAGCTGTAACTGTTCCTGGTGCATAACATTTATTATTATAGAAGATACATCCAGATATATAATTATCACAATCTCCTTAACTAGTTGGTGAAGGGATATCTGCACATGTTGCATCACTACAAGCTGTAGCGGAAGTTGCAGATACAAATTTACATAATTTAATTCTATCTTTTTATGATTGAGCTAAACAATAAGCAGATTTAAATGCAGTTGAAGTAGCATCGGTTTAAGTATCCCAAGTACCTGTGGTAGGAATGGTTATATCAGAACAAGCTGCATTAGTAGCCAATATGCATTTATTATTTGCCTTATCAAAGCTACAAAAATCAGAAGCTTCTTTGATACTTCTACAATAAAGAGATTTTTAACTATCTGTTGTAACTCCTGTTGGGAAGGATGTTGGACAAGCACCAGAAGCAACTGCAGCATAACACTTTCCACTATAATATAAGCATCCTGTTTTATAAGCCTCGCATTCAGCTTAACTTGAGGCTGAATAAATATCTGAGCAAACAGATATGGCATCACATTAACTGCCTGTCTTATACACACATTTAGTATACTTTGCTGTTCCCTCAGTAATATTAGCTAAATTATCAACAGCCTTCAAACCCCAACATAATTCTTATTTTTTATTTGCAGCCAAAGTTGAATCAATTTTGTAGTTTGTACATGCTGTTGATAATGTTAGACAAGTTGAATCTGTTACTTTTTAACATTTTCCTGCAGATGAAAATAGAGTTTAATCATTACAAGTTTTAGCATCAGTTTAGGTAATTAACTTTTCACAAGTATCCTATAAACTGCATTTAGTATCACCTGTTTTGAATGTGCATGTAAGTCCTCCATCATTCACGAACTTCTTACATTGAGTTAACTTAAGTGGATCAGTATTATCGGTTGTAGCATAATTATATGCACAAGTTGCTATAGGTAAATAACAAATGGTTCCAGCTAATTTACATACATCATTAGTTGTAGTTGATACATTCTTTTATAAATAAGTAACACAGGATGATGTAGTGTATTCACTCAAGAATTGATCACAAGTTCTAGATGAACACTTAGTTGCTCCTTTTGTAAAACCACATAACAACCCAGTGTTATCTTTGATGTTTGTACAATAATCAAACTTTTATTAATCTGTTGTTGCTGTATCTGGTAAATTATAAGTACTACAAGCTGCTGCATCAAAGCATGGAGATCCAGTCTTCAAGAATCTACAAGTTGATTTGTGATCTGTACAATCTTAAGCTGATTAAGGACTTGCTTTATCTGCACATAACCTAGTTTAGCAAGCATCATATTTTGTGCATCCAGTTTTGGTCCAAGCTGAAGAAACTTATAAACCTCCACTAAAAGTAGGACATGTGGTAACTGTTCCTGATTATTAAGCACAGGTTCTTGCTGATCTAGCAATGCAACCTCCTTCTGATTTAGCAATACATCCTGACATGAAAGTTTCACACGCTTCATCCTTTGTGTCTGTGGTATTATCTGTACATTATCTAACAGTGCATGCAGCTGAAGTAGATGTTCCAAAACAATATTTAGCACTATTACTTCCAACAATAGCAGCTTCACAAAATGCTAAAACACCTGTATAACTTGCACAAGTTGTGTCACCAGCTTTTGGATCAACACATCCTCCATTTCCATTAAAGACACATCCTTCTAAAAATGACCCACATGTACTATCTGTTTAATTTGTAGCCAATTTGCATGTTTTAACTTAGCAAGAATCATTTTCAGTTGCTGATGCACTGTTATAACATTGATTTGTTGTAAAGTTATCACTAGATCCAGATTTATAAGCAAATAGTTTATTACATGTTTCTTATGTTCCTTTCATTGATGAGCAAGTAGTAGTATAATCTACACAACCTTTTCCATTACTAATACATCCAGGCAAGAATGTAGCACAAGTGGCATTATCAGTTGCATCTGTATTATCTGTGCACTTTCTTGATACACATGCAGTAGTATCAGTAGCTGTTGATGTATTGGTACAATAACCTGGATAACTTAAACAAGTGGATTATGTTCCAAAGAGTTTGCTACAATCATATTTAGTTATGCATGCATCAACTCTATTACTAATACATGTTGATAATTCTGCTGCACAATTTGCATCTGTATTATAATAAGCACCTGTCAAATCTGAACAGGCCAATTCCTTACAAGCATTATTCAACCAACCGCATTTTTTTGTTACATATATGTATAATGGATTTCCATTATCATCATTTTTATCAAAAGTTCTGACTCTAGCAGAATTGGCTAAACAAATTGATTTTTTCTTAAAATCACTGCATTAGGCATTACTAGTACAAATTGGTTACCATGAACAATTATTAGTACCTTCACAACTTTATTATTTAACAGTTAAATCACAAGTTGTTTATGAAACGCATCCTGATCCAGTAGTAACACAGTTAGTGAAATAATTAGCACATAGAGGATTAGTATTTACATTAGCTGCTGCACTTGTACAATCTCTAGCAACACATTTAGTTCCACTCTTCCACATACATTTTCCTTCAGATCCCACTCTTGATTAACAACTAGTAGCATCTCCATCATAAGTAGTACAAGATTTCAAATTAGTTCTTGTAACACATCCTTTTCCTGTAGTAACACATCCAATTTAATATTTATTACAAGCCTCATCAGTTGTTGTTGTATCTGGAGCTTCATCGCAAACTTTTGGTAAGCAAGAAGCTTCAGTTGTTGTACTGGTTCCTTTGCAATATCCATCTGTACCAATATATACAGCACAAGTTGTGGCAGTACCTTTATATGTGTTACAAGCTGTTAATGCTGAAACACAGGTCTTGCCATTTGTTTTACAACTTGCTTGATATTATTTGCAAAGTTCATCAGTATTGAATGCACCATTTTCACATTTTCTTGCTCTGCACTTAGAGCCACCAGCATCTCCTTCACATACACCATCTGATCCAATATATCCTACACAAGTAGTGCTATCACCTGAATATGTAGAACATAAAGGCTTTGTTGTTGCTAAAACACAACCTTTTCCTGTTGTGATACATCCCTTTTGATAGGCTTTGCAATCATCATCAGTAGCCAAAGATAATGGAGCATTTGCACATTCCTTAGCTTTACAATTTGTGGTACCAGCTGCTAATTCACAATTTCCATCTTATCCAATAAATGATTAACAAGCAGCATCATCTCCTGTATAAGTAGCACAAGCAGGTCTTGGAGAATTAACACAACCTTAACCTTTTGTCACACAACCAGCCAACCAAGCTGAACATTTTTCATCAGTATTTAAACTGGTATCGGCTTCTGAACAAGAGTAATCTCTACATGCTCCAGAATTTGTATCCCATTTACATTTGAGAATTCCTGAGATACTTGGTGTTGATTCACATTGTTGTTAAGTGTATTCTTTACATTCTTTGGCTTCAATACATGCATTTCCGTCACTGACGCAAAAGTATGATATTGCTTAGCAATCTGTTGTTGTAGTTTTAACATATGCTGGACATCCTGCAAAGTGTGTACATTTTGAATCTACATAAGCACATCCTAATGTCTTAGCACAATTTGTTTCTGGTTTATCAACAAGTTCACAATAAGGTTTGAATGAAGCTACAGGATCAACTGTAGTCTTTTTCTAACATTTTGCTGGTGTTGTTCCTGCTGCAGCTACCCATTCACAAGCTCCTGTGACAGTTATTTCTGTTTCACAATCGCTTTGTGATTTTAATTATCCACAATCATTACATCTATTTGTGTGTTGTACTTGCTATGTTAAGACCATAGCTAATAAGCAAATGAGAATTAAATTCTTCATTAAAAGTATTAATTGAATATATTAAATTTAGGGAAGCTAAATAATCTCAAAAAATTAATTTTTTTTATTTAATTAATTACATAATAATCTTTTTTAATGTTATGATAAGAATTTAATTTGAATAATTAATCTACATCATTAATATTTATAAATATGATATTATGCTCATTATACTAATGCAAAGAACAAGGATGTTGCGGGTTCTCTATAATCAATATTGATCAATTATTTAGGTCAATTGAATGTAAATTAGAGATTTAAAAGCTATTTTATTAATGCCGTTGTCTAATTAAGAGAGTTATTGACATGCTATGTTGAATTGCAAGAGCCTAAGAGTTCATGTATTTAAAAAAGAAAGGGCATTCTAGTCTCACAATAAAATTTTGACCAATTATATATTTATACATAAATTGAAATTTTTCATCTCTATTTTTGCTTAAACTTAGACATATTGATTTGGGAATATGAGTGTGAGCGTATGGAATCAGAAGAATTTATTTTTATACAAAAGTGTTTCACTGTTTAGGAATCTAGGAAAAAATTATGGATAGCATGAATTGTCATAATAAAATATTTACTCTAATGCTTTTTTTAAATAATTAAAAAATATTAATCCACTTAATATTTAAAATAAACATAATAACTCTGAAATAAAGAAGTTAGCGAATTTTAAATAAGTAGGAGGCATCTTGAACTTTCACTAATTTACATCCCAGACTAATGGATTAATGAGAAGGTACAATCATTTATGAGAATGATCATAAAACAAATTATGGAAATCCATCATCTTTTGCTTTTTGATTGATATTCACATTATATTCTACTGTATAATGGTACAAGAATAAGGAATCATCCAAGATCTGTTAAGACTTATGATTAGAAGACAGATAGAAAAAAAAATAATTTAAATATTCATGTTATTATTCGATATTTTATCTAATCGTTATATATTAAATATTTTATTAGCTATATAATATATAATAAATTTAATATGAGTGTATTATATTTAATACTATATAAATTTCCTTTTAGAATTAGATCGCTATTATACTACAGTATTCTAAAATATTAAACATATTAATAAATTAAATAAATTTATGTTAGAATTCAAAGCGATATTTATTTTAAATATCCTTTTTCTTGTTGATAATAGAAACAATAGCACAAATCTAAATAGAAAATGAATTGGTAAATATTGAATGTGTAAATAATTTTATACATACAAGTTATGTAAATTCCATCTTCAATGATAAACAAGACCACATTTATATTTTTAAAATAAAATTTTTTAATTATTTTTATTTGTTACCTTAATTAGTGTTTCAAATTTTTTTAAATAATTAAATTTACTTAATTATGTAAAGGAGATTAGAAAAGAAAGAAACTAAGATAATTATATATAACTTGTTTATATGATATTAGTATTGAATATTAAGCCTATTGCTATGATTAATAGAATTTCTGAATGTGAATGGGGGAGTTTCATTATTTTTTTAGTAAATTATTAATATGATGATATATATAATTGAGTTTATAGTATTTTTGTATGTTTTATTTAATTAATGTTATGTTTAATCCTATAATATATTTTCATATTGCTTCTAGTTCATTGTAGTTAATTTTATTATTAATTATTATAATAAATATAATGGCTTAGTAGAAATGCAAAAATAAAATAAATCATAGATAGCGGTAGGGAGATTGGATATGTAGTAATTGCAATAATATGAATTTTGCATTTAGAGACACATGTAATAGATGTCAAACATTGAAGAATCAAAAAGATAATGAAAATAAGGGATTCAAATCTGCATTGTTTTTAACAGAGAGCAATGGTGATATTCCACCAATATCTGATAGATCTAATAAATCTTCTGGTGAGATAAAAGATAATGGCAATAATAAGTTTTCATTTGATAAATTACCATCAATGGAACCAATTTTGAAATAAATTACAAAAGAGACATGTAAAAAACAATTAAATTAAAAGAATAAAAATATGATTTATTTGAGTTTGAATGGTAGTGCTAAAAATGTGAAAAGATTAATTAATACTATAAAATTCACTGTGCTGAATGCGGAGCTTAAAGGTACAGAAAATTAACAGTATGATTTTATTAACCTAAATCGGGGGTTTTTTTTGATAAAAATGGTTAAAATTCTCTTCTTTTTATTCTCAATTTTAGAAGGGGGTTAAAACAAAAGATAAACAATATAATAAAATAAATAATTTTTTACTTTATTAATAAAATTTAACTGTTAAGATAATGAAAGACATGTCCAAGAAGATCTTTGAAAAAGAGAATTAAGCAGAGGTGTCTAATAACCCTAGACATTAAAATAAATCTTTAACTTAATTGGTATCATTAACATAGATTGGTGGAAATAGAAGTAATAAATTAATATTATATATATAAGAAATGAATTAAAGAGTATAGAATTTAAAAATAATAATTCTACATCTATATTTCATCACGTCCATTAGTATTTTGTAAACCAGAACATAAATTAAAAACCTAAACACCTTCTTCTCCATAAAAATAATCACCTATAAAACCTAAATAAGTAGAAACACAATCAAATGAATTATGTAAATTAATAAACAATTATTCAGAACCTATATTAGATTATTATATAGAATTAAATGTAAATATTTATTATAATTATTAAAATAGAATTTAACACCAAAAAATTGTTTGTCTAATCACACAGTCAGTGCAAATCTTAGAGCAAAGATGGTTGATTGGATGGTTGAAGTACTTACTTCATATAAATGCAAAGATTAAACATTCTTTTTTGCTGTTAAATTGATGGATACCTATCTATCTAAAACATAATAAAAACATATACCTTAAGATTTACATTTAATTGGTGTGACTACTATGTTTATGTCTTGTAAATATGAAGAAATCTATCCAGTAAAATTATAAATTGTACATGAAAAAATTGCACATAAAAAATTAACTAAAGATGAGATTAAAGATAAAGAAACTAATATTCTAAGTACTCTAGATTTTAATTTGGTTGGTATTACTGTATTAGATGTAATTACTATNTTATTATTAATTATTATAATAAATATAATGGCTTAGTAGAAATGCAAAAATAAAATAAATCATAGATAGCGGTAGGGAGATTGGATATGTAGTAATTGCAATAATATGAATTTTGCATTTAGAGACACATGTAATAGATGTCAAACATTGAAGAATCAAAAAGATAATGAAAATAAGGGATTCAAATCTGCATTGTTTTTAACAGAGAGCAATGGTGATATTCCACCAATATCTGATAGATCTAATAAATCTTCTGGTGAGATAAAAGATAATGGCAATAATAAGTTTTCATTTGATAAATTACCATCAATGGAACCAATTTTGAAATAAATTACAAAAGAGACATGTAAAAAACAATTAAATTAAAAGAATAAAAATATGATTTATTTGAGTTTGAATGGTAGTGCTAAAAATGTGAAAAGATTAATTAATACTATAAAATTCACTGTGCTGAATGCGGAGCTTAAAGGTACAGAAAATTAACAGTATGATTTTATTAACCTAAATCGGGGGTTTTTTTTGATAAAAATGGTTAAAATTCTCTTCTTTTTATTCTCAATTTTAGAAGGGGGTTAAAACAAAAGATAAACAATATAATAAAATAAATAATTTTTTACTTTATTAATAAAATTTAACTGTTAAGATAATGAAAGACATGTCCAAGAAGATCTTTGAAAAAGAGAATTAAGCAGAGGTGTCTAATAACCCTAGACATTAAAATAAATCTTTAACTTAATTGGTATCATTAACATAGATTGGTGGAAATAGAAGTAATAAATTAATATTATATATATAAGAAATGAATTAAAGAGTATAGAATTTAAAAATAATAATTCTACATCTATATTTCATCACGTCCATTAGTATTTTGTAAACCAGAACATAAATTAAAAACCTAAACACCTTCTTCTCCATAAAAATAATCACCTATAAAACCTAAATAAGTAGAAACACAATCAAATGAATTATGTAAATTAATAAACAATTATTCAGAACCTATATTAGATTATTATATAGAATTAAATGTAAATATTTATTATAATTATTAAAATAGAATTTAACACCAAAAAATTGTTTGTCTAATCACACAGTCAGTGCAAATCTTAGAGCAAAGATGGTTGATTGGATGGTTGAAGTACTTACTTCATATAAATGCAAAGATTAAACATTCTTTTTTGCTGTTAAATTGATGGATACCTATCTATCTAAAACATAATAAAAACATATACCTTAAGATTTACATTTAATTGGTGTGACTACTATGTTTATGTCTTGTAAATATGAAGAAATCTATCCAGTAAAATTATAAATTGTACATGAAAAANTTATTATTAATTATTATAATAAATATAATGGCTTAGTAGAAATGCAAAAATAAAATAAATCATAGATAGCGGTAGGGAGATTGGATATGTAGTAATTGCAATAATATGAATTTTGCATTTAGAGACACATGTAATAGATGTCAAACATTGAAGAATCAAAAAGATAATGAAAATAAGGGATTCAAATCTGCATTGTTTTTAACAGAGAGCAATGGTGATATTCCACCAATATCTGATAGATCTAATAAATCTTCTGGTGAGATAAAAGATAATGGCAATAATAAGTTTTCATTTGATAAATTACCATCAATGGAACCAATTTTGAAATAAATTACAAAAGAGACATGTAAAAAACAATTAAATTAAAAGAATAAAAATATGATTTATTTGAGTTTGAATGGTAGTGCTAAAAATGTGAAAAGATTAATTAATACTATAAAATTCACTGTGCTGAATGCGGAGCTTAAAGGTACAGAAAATTAACAGTATGATTTTATTAACCTAAATCGGGGGTTTTTTTTGATAAAAATGGTTAAAATTCTCTTCTTTTTATTCTCAATTTTAGAAGGGGGTTAAAACAAAAGATAAACAATATAATAAAATAAATAATTTTTTACTTTATTAATAAAATTTAACTGTTAAGATAATGAAAGACATGTCCAAGAAGATCTTTGAAAAAGAGAATTAAGCAGAGGTGTCTAATAACCCTAGACATTAAAATAAATCTTTAACTTAATTGGTATCATTAACATTGATTGGTGGAAATAGAAGTATTAAATTAATATTATATATATAAGAAAATGAATTAAAGAGTATAGAACTTAAAAATAATAATTATACATCTATTTCATCACGTCCATTAGTATTTTGTAAACCAGAACCTAAATTAAAAACATAAACAACTTCTTCTCCATAAAAATAATCACCTATAAAACCTAAATAAGTAGAAACACAATCAAATGAATTATGTAAATTAATAAACAATTATTCAGAACCTATATTAGATTATTATATAGAATTAAATGTAAATATTTATTATAATTATTAAAATAGAATTTAACACCAAAAAATTGTTTGTCTAATCACACAGTCAGTGCAAATCTTAGAGCAAAGATGGTTGATTGGATGGTTGAAGTACTTACTTCATATAAATGCAAAGATTAAACATTCTTTTTTGCTGTTAAATTGATGGATACCTATCTATCTAAAACATAATAAAAACATATACCTTAAGATTTACATTTAATTGGTGTGACTACTATGTTTATGTCTTGTAAATATGAAGAAATCTATCCAGTAAAATTATAAATTGTACATGAAAAAATTGCACATAAAAAATTAACTAAAGATGAGATTAAAGATAAAGAAACTAATATTCTAAGTACTCTAGATTTTAATTTGGTTGGTATTACTGTATTAGATGTAATTACTATTGTACTATCTATTTTAAATATGAATCAATAGTTATATTAAATAACATTATATCTTGCTAAAATGGTAAATTATATTATTTTATTATAGGCACTTTATGACTATGAATTTATTAATAATCATACTTATACATAAATTGCATGTGCTGCATTGATTGTAAGTACTAAAATTGTAGAGTAAATTGATTAATCACTTTCATCTGAAGTAGTAATACCATTAATAGTTTCAACTTTAAAAATAGACAACTCTGTTGCCATGGATTCAGCTAATAAATTATTGAATTTAGCTAAAGGATTTGAAAAATAGTATCCTAATTTAGAAAATTTAAAGAAATTTAGTAAATTTCAATTATCAGATATTTTAAAAACATAACCATGACTAAATATATATATATATTTTACTTTGATATAAATATATTATTATTTTAAATGGTTTAATTGGCTTCCAATAGAAGTATGATGGTGAAAGCCATCAATTCTACCTGGAGCATAATTCAAACTTTATACTTTGCCATAATTCTCTTCTTCTTTACTCTTTTTGGTATGAAGAAAGAATCAAATAAATATTCAAAAGAGGAATTAAAATATATAATTAATGAAAGTAATGATTGCCATATATTATTTATAGAGATGCCAATCAAGAGAAAACCAAAGGATGATGAAGATGATAATGATAAAGAAGGAACTAAACCAAAAATTGTCAGAGGATTTGGTGGAGGAGCAGATTGTAAAAGCTGAGGCTGAACTATACTTTTATAAAAACAAAGGATTTTATAGTAGCATAATATAGAAGCTACTAGAAATGAAGATTTTCTTAAGAACTCCAGTTTTATTGGAATTAAGAAATCTGAGCAAATAAAAGCCTTTGTTTTAATATTATATAAATATTTAACATATTATTCTTTATATAATTATAATACTCGTTTTTTTATTAAAATTAAGTATACGCATTATCATTAGAATATTAAGATAATGTAATATATATTTTATATTAACTATTTAAAGAGTCAATAGTTTAAAAAGGAGTATTCTAAGAAAATTGGAAAATTCGAACTTTTTTTAAATTGGAGATTGAGATCAAAATATATAATATTATCAAGTTCTGAGAAAGGTGTGAGGCAAAGGGTAAAATTAAGGATATGATTAGATTGGTTAAAAAGGGTATGAATTGGTGGATACTGAATCGAATTCTTGTTTGACTTAAATTTAAGGTTTGGGGTCTAGAATCTATTTGAAGACCATCTAAGTAGAAAGCAACAGGTTTTGAAGGAGTGATTATTATACTAAAGTGGCCTTTTTAATTTGTGAAGTTAGAGCCTGGGTGAGTTTGTGATATTGGGATGATATGAGTTATTTTTATTCGTTAGTCAAATTTAATTGATCAATCAAAGAAGGTTGTTTATCTACATACATCTAGAATTTAAGAAATGAATATTACTTAAGTATTATCAGATTGAATACATAATGGTTGAATTTAGAGTGTAAGAGGATTCAATACTGATATTTTGAGTATACTCTACACTTTAAGCTTCTTTTTTCTGGTTTCTTTTTTCCCTATACGACCATCTTTCTCAAATGCTTTTTGAATTGTTCTGACTGTACAATATTTTAAATGAAGTTTGTTGGCTACCTAAAAATGAATAATCAAATAAACAATATATAGTAATATATAGATGATAAATATATATATAAGAAATATGGTGAATACCTCTTATAGTGATAATTTTTCTTTTAATAGCAACTCTAAGACAATTTTGCGCTATTCTTTGTCTATTTTTTGATATTTTTTGGTCTATTTAAGTACTTCTGAACATTCTTGTGATTTCACCATATATAAGAAGAATCTTTTGATTTTATTTATATTTATAAAAATATTTTAAAATCAAATCTGGGTTTTAATTTAAAATATGATTCATCATTGGTTATAATATATTAAAATGTTTCAAATCCAGATTTTGTTCATAAAAAGAGACTATATATGTATATGAATATTTAAAATAATGCAAACAAAAATATAGTAATTCAATTTATAGAGGATAAATCTAACTTATGTTTTATTTGCTTATGTTCACTAATACTCTTTTTTTATCTGTTAATATTACATGTAATTTTTTATTTATTACAAATAATATTGAAATTATTAATGAATTACTTACAATGATCATAATTCTATTCAGTTATTTATTATGAGATTGTCTTCTAATGTAATCTATTCTATTCTTTTTTTAAAATTGAACAAGTGTCAATAGTATTACTGAGATAACTTTCTTTATCAATAGGTAATTTTTGTTTACGAATGAAATCAACTAATTTAAGTGGTTATTTGCTAGAAATTGTTTAATGTTATTATATTTCATTATTTTCTTGTATCTTCTTCTTTAAAAATGTATTTTCTTCAATTAAATGTTTGTTTTATTCATTTAATATTGTAATTTCTTTCTTCAGTTACTAATAAATAAATAGAACTCATACATGAATCAAGTTCTTATTTATATTATTTTATTGAAATTATTCTAATTGTTGTTGGAGTTGTTCACAATATAATTTAATTTATTATTCAGTCTAATAATTAATATATATATTATACTCTTATATGCTTTCTGATTTCACTCTCATACTTTTAAACTTATTTCTCAAGTTCCTAATAATCTTGATTCTGTAAATTTTGGAGTATGGCATCTTTTATAAACAGAAGCTACGAATCTAAGTCTTTGAAAGTGTCTGAAGAAGGTCCTTCTAACTTATAAATGTGGTATTTTACTCATACCAGTTCAAGTATGTCTTTTAATATATTTTAAGACATTTTAATTATTTAAGATATGAATAGACGACTTATGCAAATGTTTAGCAAATAATTTGGTTAAATACCTAAATTCTATGCATCTAATGAACAACCAATTGTTTTAAGAAATGAAAAATCAGGTTATTATGTTAATCCAGAAGCTGTTGCTCGTCGAATGATAAAGGTGATTAGTTTACATGATGATGTTAAGAATCCTTCAGCAATCACCTTATAATCTACATGGAATGATATTGGTTTATCAGATATGGCATATGTAGAAGTAAATATCAATATATATATATAAATAAAAAAGGTTATGGTAGAAGTAGAAAGAGAGTTTGAAATAGAATTTCCAGATGCTGATGTAGAGTGTTTTAGAACTGTCAATGATGCTGTAGAATATGTAGCAAGGAGCTTCTTTGCTGTTTGATTTTAGCACATAAAATAAAATAAAACACAATGCTAATATTGTTTATTATTGGTGTGAGTGCTGTTAATGTCACGCTATTCTAAGCTGATTCTGCACTCTACTCTCCCTAATTTTGTCTCATGCGTAATTCGAATCTAGAAGGCAAAGATTGGTTAGAAACCATATTTGCATTATCAGAAAAGGGACGAATTTACAAAAGTGTAGATAATGGATATAAATGGAGTGATGAAACTCTTATTTTAGAGAAGATGGGAATAAATGATTGGTTTTATGAAATCTAAACATCTCCTGCTAATAAAGAAGTAGTTTATATATTTGGTAAAAATGGAACAGGAATAAGATCAGAAGATTGTGGATCACATTACACGTGGTTTACATTTCCAAGTTCTTTTTCTGATTTTAAATTGAATTCAATGGATGATGAATGGATGTTAGCATTTTCTAATTGTGAACGATGTCATCCTCCCTTTAATAAAGAAGTACATAAATCAAATGATGGAGGTAAAACTTGGTAATGGATTCTCAGTTCAGCTATGATGGCTTCATGGGATAAACTTATAGATAGTGAATTGATTCCAGATGAAAGAATTGTTGCATGTCATTTAGAATACAATTAAAGTAGAGTCACATATTCAGACGATTATTATAATTCATATAAGATTATCCATAATAATGGAACTGGTTTCTTTTAAACTTAATTTCATATGTTTGTAATATCTAAATTTTAATCTGCTTATAGATTACATGTAGCACCTGCATTTTATGATTATGCTCAAATGATCAATATATCCATTCCTTTTGATTAATAATACTCTTATACATTATTAGACACAGAATCAGAATCAATCTTTTTATCTATATCTCATAATTAAACCAATAAGAAACTCACTAATATTTATACATCTGATTTTTAAGGATTCAAATTCACCATTTCCTTATTGAATAATGTAAGATCCTTGAATACAGGTTAATGTGATTTTGAAAAGATTGAAAGTCTTAAAGGTGTTTATATAGCTAATATTTATGATCATGAAAAACTAAAAGTTGTAAAAGAATCTGATCTTGAAAAATATAAAAAAACTGTTATTACATTTGACAAAGGAGCCATTTGGCATCCACTTAAAGCACCTGAAACTGATGTCAATGGATAATAAATTCATTGTAGTGGAGATTGTTCATTACATCTTCAAGGAAGAAGTGTAAGTAAAATATATAGAGAATCTAAAGCAGTTGGATTGATTATGGCATCTGGAAATATTGGATTATATTTAGAAGAAAAAACTATTAATACATATTTTTCAAGAGATGGAGGTATGACATGGTATGAAGTAAGAAAAGGACATCATATTTATTCATTTGGTGATAGAGGTGGTATAATTGTTATGGCTAAGGCAAAATCTTTAACTGAAGAATTGTTGTATTCATGGGATGAAGGTTTATCTTGGGAGTCCATTAAGATTCCAAAAATGATTGTTACTTCTATTACAAGCAGAAGTTTGTATATCAATTTCATTATTACAGGAATTGATGAGAAAAGAAAAGGTATAATATTGAATGTTGATTTCACTACATTACATTAGCGTATTTGCAGTGGTATTTGGGATCCATTAGATCCAGATAGTGATTATGAATTTTGGATACCAAAAAATTATGAAAATGGTAAATGTCTTTTTGGATAAAAATTTCGTCATACTCGTAGAAAAAGGGATGCTAAATGTTTCAATCAATAATCATATGATAAATTATAATATATTGATTCTTGTGAATGTACAATAGAAGATTGGGAATGTGATTATGGATTTTATCATAAAATTGATGGTGGACCTTGTGTACCTATAGCTTCATTATTTGAAGAGGATTAATACATAGATATTTTAAAACCTCCTGAGAATTGTACTGGCACATATATGAAATCTTAAGGTTATAGAAAGATTGTAGGAGACTTTTGTACAGGAGGGTATTATTAATAATAAATATTATAAGTGTTGACTTGGATCCAATTGAAACACCATGTGAAGATGGATTACAATAAAGTTTATCAAATTAGACTTAAACATTAGCATAGAATTCTATTAAGAAAGAATAAATTTTTAATGAGACTGTGTAGGTTGAAATGAATGTTAATGTTGGAATTCAACTTAATAATTCAATTTATATAGGAATATTAATTATTTTGATTGCTTTCTTTGGTTTTGTGTTCTTGAAGAAGATGAAGGCTAAAGAGAATTTAGATATGAAGAAAGATTATTATTCTAATTTTGAGAGAGGAGAACGTATTAGTTTAAGGGAAGATGATGATGGCATTTGATTATTTTAGTGTTTTTAAAATTTAATAGAAAATAGATAAAAATATTTATAATAAAAGGTATAATGATGTCAGCAATAATTTAGAAGAAAAGATTATAATATGAGGAAGAAAACCTGATAGAAAATGCAGATTAACTTCCTCCTAATTGTTCTTATAAAAAGATGTCTGATCTTGCTTATGTAGTATAATATATTGGTGAGAAAGGTACTCTATTTGAAGGTAATTAAAATATAATTATTATTTATTATAGGAGCATATATTGTAGTTGATATTGATTTAAGTGGTAGTAATGGATCTCTTGGATTTCCAGAATAGTGTCCAAAAATTACATTCCGAAATAATTTTTAGCATCTGAATGTTGATTAGAAAGGATAATTATACATGTATCTTACTAATAAGGAAACCTTTTGTAATGGTACTACACTCTTGGAAATTTAACAATATTATTTATAAGTATGTAATTATTAAGATTTAATAGTCCGTCATATGTGGAACCAGCAAATATAAGTCTTCTTGAATTACAACATATAGGTATAGAGTATAATGATTGGGTGTAAGAACAAAGTAAGAGATTGAGGGATTTAAAATATAAGGTATTATGATAATGATTTATAATCAAAATTTGGATATTTCAAGTCTTGTAGAATTATTGGAAAAAGCGAATGACTTTTTATTATCTGATCTTTGTGAGTATATTGGTGATGGGAGTCTTGTTACTGATTTAGGTAATACATTAACAAAGGTATTGAGTTTTTTTGAATTTAATTCATCTCTCTATTCGAGATTGGATACCATTAAATCCATTAATTATTTTTATGCTTTTTAATATTCTTTATTTTATCTTAATGCTGGATCCATTCTATCAAAGATTGTAGTATTATAGGAATTTAAAATTTAAGTATTACGTTTAATGAATTTTGGAGATAGACCTGCTTCATCAGTTTATAGATTCAATAATTTTTTAGGTATTTATAATTATTATTATACTTTTTGATGTCTTAATTTCATTTAATATTTTTATTAATTTAATTGTAATTTCTTTAAATCATGATTCTCCTTCATAATTAATTAGGCTTAATCTTTTTATGTATTATGATAATCAATTTTTTGAAGTTCAATATATTCTTATAATTTACTATATTATTATTATAATTTTTCTAATTGAATATCTGATACTGAGATTGATTTCATTAAACTTTTAGTAACAGGCATTTCTTTGTGAACTTCCCATTCAGCAGCAATTATTTTTCTAGCAGTTTCTTTAACTTAATCTAAAGTTAAACATTTTTCAAAAGTAATTGATTCAATTTTTTAATTAAAAACTTAATCAATAGATTTAATTTGATTAGGATGTTCAAGTTTATATAAAGTTTCTTCTAAACCTCTAAGATGTTTTTATAGATCAGTTTCTACATTCATTTAATCTAATTTATAATCAGATAGACTTCTTAAGTAAATTAATTTACTTAAATAACTTTGATTTTCTTAATGTCTCCTTCTCTTATGTTTATGTGGTTTATTGATAAATCTCTATGTATTATCTTTACTACATGATGGAGTATTGGGCATAAATAAACTTCCATCTCTAGTTGCTTCTTTTGAGATATCTTTCATAATTGGTTTAAAATCACTTTTAGCTCTTGTATGATGATATATATAAACATTCTTATTATTGATATCAAATTTAGTTTAATGAGGGAATTATTATTTTGATTTGAAATTGTGTTTTTTTTCAAATCCATATAAGAATGATACAAATTAATTAAGATCCTATTATTCAAGAATGATTTATTCATATTTTTCATGTTTGTATTCATATTCATATTTAATATAATTAATTAATTCTTCTTATTTACCAACAAATGTTAAAATATGTTAACATAAATAATTAGCCATAGATATGAGTAATGCAGATTCATCATATTTATCTTTGTATTCTAATGATTTACTTTACAAATCCAAATTAATAATTAATAATTATGCATAATGTTTCATTTATCTCTTACATTTATTCTAATCTGATTTTGGACGATAGTATTCACGTAAAGAATTAATTAACATATTAGATAGAGGATCAAAGTATTGATTATGAAAATTATAAGAATTCTCAAAATAAGCTGAATGGAGTAGAGTGAGAGCTTCATGATAAATAGTAATTGATTTTTATGTTTTAACAAATTTCAGTTGTATAAGTTTATGTAAAAAACGAGTAGCTTCTTTGAGATTGGTCATTTTGAAATATAAATAGTTGAACATTAAGATTTATTAAATGGAAATGAAAAGTTCTTATTCATGATATCTCAACCATATAAGTGATTTCTTATCCCATGGTTCATGTTCAAATTCAATTAAGAATTATTTGAGTTTAGAATTACCTCTAGGTGATTGCATATCTCCTAATAATTTGAATTTATTCTTTCTGTTGGAAGGATTTTCATGCTCAGTTAGAACATCTTAACATTTGGCAATATAATTATTCATAGTATGACATAATTACATACATTAATCTAATTATGTTAAGATTCGACCTTATTTTGAATTGAACTTAAGAAAATGTTTACGCATAACTTTTAATCGACAATATAACAATCTACGTATTAATTACATTTAGAGTTATATTCCAGGTAATTCACTCTATTAATAATGTTGTGTTAAGTGTTTTTCAGAGATGTTTATAAAGCATTTGTATTTTCCTTTACGTAACATCCATTATGTTTCATAAATATGATATTCTAAAACTTACATCGATTATTTTCTCAAAAAATAATTATTCTTTTAATGAAGAAATTATTATTCAATTAATTAATTAGATTTAAATATATTATACTAATCTTAATTACTAATTTCAATTTATCATACTCCTTTAACTTATTCCCATTCTTCATCTACTTTTACATCCTTTATCTTTTCTAATTTTGTTTATTAGACATACTTTCTTCTCTATATTATTTTTCTTATTCCTAAAAATAACATCAACATAATTAAACATGTCACTATAACCATTATAATAATGTAATCCCTATTTATATTTTATTTCTAATCCTTACTATTAACATTAAACATATTTTAAGTTTCATTATATATCAAATTACTTTTATAAAAATATGTATATGGTGTATCATATCCCTAATAGAATGCTTAGAACACAATTAAACCATATAGTATTTTCTCATCTTAAGGTATTGGTACTAAATTTATTAATATTTAATATGATACTTTCAAATTAAACTATATCATTCTCTTCTTTTATTGTTTACATTTATTTAATATGATACAATTGACTATTTGTATAATATTTTAGAGATTCAATATCCATTTGACATCCAAAGGCATTCAAAAATTGTTCTTAATTTGAATAATGTAATTGATAACTACAAATACAATTAGATACTTACATAAGCATTCTGAGATCTAAAATACCAGTTTTATTTCTTTTCATAGTATCTACAGTAATTTTCAATGTTTGATCTTCTTACTTAATTTAATAAGTCATAGTTTTATTAAAATACCAAATATCATGTGAATATTAAAGATGTGGTATCAAACTATAAATATTCTTCTTTATAGATAATCCATTCTTTGTATAACTTGCAAATAAAGTTGGAGTTACATTAAAATAGATATCACTAGAATTTTTAAATTGATAAGAACTAATATTACTTTCAGTTTATCCTAAACAATCAATCTTTTCAATTAATAATTCTTATCCCTTTATACCATAAATGTTGTAAATTTAAGTTGATTTTATTTATTCAATATAATGTTAATTTGAATCTATATATTTCAATCCTTCCAAATTTAATGTAATACTATATTGACTCTAACAATATAAGTTAATTTGATAATAGTAATCAACACTAGGTAATTAATATTACAATTCTAATTATGATTCTCTAATACTCCATTCTTATATTGGATTAATTAATATAAATTCTGTAATATTCTTTGATAAATAAAAGAGTTCCACTCTTATTTAAGAATTAGAATTCACAATTAAAGTGTACCATTAATCTGTTGTAATGGGAGTAAATGTAAATTAATTAATATTCTATTCAATTGTATTATTACCTTTGTAGGATTTCCCTAAATGCA
This sequence comes from Paramecium primaurelia, assembly GCA_905182975.1. NCBI lineage: Eukaryota > Ciliophora > Oligohymenophorea > Peniculida > Parameciidae > Paramecium > Paramecium primaurelia. The sequence continues at coordinate 59,787 of CAJJDM010000160.1, forward strand.
AATTAATTAAATTCTATTCACTCTACAAACTCAACCAATATGAAGCAATTAAATTAGTATTTACAATTTTAAGTGTATATGATCCATTAATAGGTATTATGTGCTGAGAATTACTAAGATTCATACTTTATATTAAGGTATCTTAATCATAAAATTACAATTCAATATTTTAAGAATAAACATAGATATTTAAATCTCCAGATTTTACTTAATATTTACAACTCTCAATACATTAATCATAGTATATCCTTCCATACTCAATATCTAAAGCCTTAGAATTATATGCTATTAATAATTAGATTTCAGTATTCTTTAAAGGTTTTAAGGCAATTATATAAGTGCAATAATAACAAAAGTATTTATTTTATTAATTAATCTAAATGATTCCACCAAAAAGATTATCATTGTGTTCTTAAAGTATTTAAATATCATCTGTTCCATAATAAGGTAGAAGTTCATAAAGACCATCATTATCATCACTATATGAAGAATATGTATTGATGGCCACATCAATGTTATTAATTCCTTGAATCATAATACGGAAGGATTAATTTTAGATATGTTAATAGAAATAATAAACAGTTTGATTTATTTGATGAGTTACAAATTGTCCATTAGATATATAATACAATTCAATATCTGCAAAATTTAAAAGTAATTCATATGTACATTTCTTTTTAAATCCAGGAATTCCAATCATATATGATCCAATATTATCAGATTCTTTTATAATTAGAATATCTGATTTATAAGACATAGATTTATATGTATTAGTATCTTCAGTTGGATATGATATAGTGTTATTAATTAATTTATTCACATAGATATCTGGATCACAATTATCTATAGGTCTAACTGCTATTTGAATAAATTCTACAGGTTTGTCAACATAGAAATAATAATAAGACATAATATTCTCTCCAGAATGTCCTATTAACATTTCTCCATTTTTTATTATTGTATATTAAGTAGATATCATTATATTAAAATATCCATCCTCACCATTTACTGTTGAGATATTATTATATGACTTATCTTAGATGTATGAAAATAATGATTATAAATCTAATTTAACATTTATCAATAATACACAACCTTATAAATAATTCTAACATATTTCTAATTATTCTCTATTTATTATTAATAATTTATTGGAAATACTTGTATTAGCCTCCTCTTTGATATCATAACTAGATGAGTTTGGGAATATTAAATGATTATTATTTCTTAAATCTTTTGAAACAATTGCATAATCTTGGATTGTACAAAATAAAATAATTTCAGAAAATTGAGTATATGCTTATATTTAAATAGTGTTATTGATATTCTTAGGAACTAGGAAATACAAATTAGATGATTGATATTATTCAAATGAAGGAATGGGTACTTATTAAACAGTATTATCTAATAATTCTATTATACCAGATACTCCTCGAATTAATAATGAATATTCATTGTATCCAATACTATATACACCAATATACACAATAGTATTTTCAGTGATATTTAATAAAGTCAAGTATGTAGAAGAATAATATATAGTATAATCATAATTTTAATGATTTGGGAATTTATTATTCAAGCTAATGTAAATTTAGAGATTGTTATCTTCATTGATTTCAGTAATTTATGTTTTAATAATAAATAACTTTTCTAATGCATATGGAGATTAATAATAATAATAAGATTAATGTTAATTGTCCAATTATGTAATAAGAGGTTCTCCATAAAATAATTCCATTAGGGAACTAGAGGAAGTGTATTGAATTTCATAGGATTCATTAAGACCTAAAGATATTGAGTTGACTTGAATATAATAATACTGTTAAGGATTTTCAATGATGAAAGTATGTTATGAACTTCTAAATGCAAAATCATATCTACTATTATTTGGATATGTATCACCTATAATTCCATTTGAACCAATAATATAACATATGAAATAACCATAGATTCCATTTAAATGAATATACAAAGGACCTTTCTATCTGTATTCAAAATTAAAGTAAGTAGCTTAATCTATTTTAGTTTGTAAATGAGTATATGATATACTTTCAGTGAGATGAATGTAATTGATATCTTCATGTGATTTTCTATATACAATAGGAGTAATGGAATATCTAAGTAATGACTTGGCCATTATTCGAATATAATATTATCCAGATAAATTTTGTGTTTCATTTTCTATCTTATATTATAAGACATCCAATTCCATATTGGCATATCTATCATAGAAAGTAGAATTTGGTTTATCATACAATCTTGAAGCATAAGCATCATATTCACCAGTAATAGCTGTTATTTAGAATACTACTTCAATTAATTCTTGTTCATCATTAATTGTAAATGAATATAAATCTGTATTATATTCCATTAGAAAACTACGATGAGTTGTTGATTCTGTTAATTCAACATGTTATTCTTATCCTTTAATAAATATTTGATAATTCATATATTCAACATTACTGTAAACTCCAACTACATATTAACAATTTGTCTATATATTCTCATAATTAAGCATTGTAACATTATTCTCACAATCAGTTTTATTATAATAAAATTATAATGTATTTTCAGCTGAATATAATTCTGAACTACCTGATTTTAGTATTTAACCTATTTAAATTTTTTCTATTTATTCTTTAGTTATTGAACAATTATAAAAATTATCAGGTCCTGCATTTATAATATATGCATAAGAATTTGTCACCATACTTAATTCAGTATTGTTCTTTATACATTTCTTGAATATGATCATACCATGTCCTGTAGGATATTTAGCAGTTATTGTAAATGTTTAATTGAGTTCATTAAATATTCCAATATTATATTCTGCTAATTCATTCTTTACCAAAAATCCAGATTCAAATGAATATATTGATAATATTCTACTATAATAATTACTCAAATAAGCTAAAAATGAATAACTAGAAAATTCATCAACTCCATTTATAGCTATTATAAATTCACTCCCATTTCCATTAATAAGTCTATTATTTCTAGATATTGTTATTGATTCATAACCTAAATCTAATTGTGATTACCATGGATACTATTTATAATCCAATGTACATTCACCTTTATAACATGGTGATATATAAACATCAGGATTACCTTCAAATGGATGAATATCAAAAGATAATGAATTTCCATCCAAATATTCCAAATATTCTTACTAAATTGTTAATTTGTAATAATTTGTTTTCCTTTCTATTACTAAATCATCTATTCTTTCAAATAAACCAATCTCTCTAATCCCTATATAAACTGTTGATATAAAATATAATCTAGTATTGGGTACACCTAACATCAACACTGTCAAATTCCCTTTCAAATTTGTACTATTTTTATATATTACTATTCCTTTTCCTATCCTCCAAATCCCCTCTGCCTCATAATCAAATAAAATAGGAGATGGTGTCTCATTACCTTCATTGATATAAAAATGAAAAGACTCATTCAGTATTGTATTCCTATCCTCTATATAATGAGCTCTAATTAGAATTCTATCAATTTCATCCATTGAACTTGGCAAACCAATTTTCAATATACTTTCTGTTTCATTATCAAATTTCACTATCACTGCTTCTCCTAATTATAAGACTTCTTCCTCTTCATAATGAATTGTTAATTCATAATCACAATCCTATAAACAATATACTCCTAAATAATAAGTTGTATTAGCTATCAAATTCTCTTCTTCTATAATACATACATCCATCCCCTTATTCCCACATAACTCATCATATATTGTTGGACTAATTAAACAATCACAAATACTATTGATTCACCTTACTTATGTAAAGTGAAGGGTATGAGCTTTGATCATGTAGAGCCCTAAGTACAACACATATATCCTCATTAGGTATTACGTTTTCCACATGAAACTTATAAAAATGAACTGGGTAAAGAACTGATGTTGATGCACCTGGAACTTTACTAAAATTCAATTTTTAAGACATCAATACCCATAAAATTCGTATTGTTTCTCCATTTCCAATTCTAATATTTCTTAATCATATTGCTATGATAATGTCAACTAAAATAGCAAGATCAATATTAACATAATAAAATGAATAAACAAGTATAATTTAAAAAAAACATATTAAATGGGAACACAATTTCTTTTAAGAAGTCAAGAGAACATATCCTATGAGAGCAATCATAAATAATGTAAAATACATGGAAATGCTAATTTGAATAAGAGATTTCAAACTGAATAGATGACTGTATGATAATTATTAGATTATTATATGAATATTTACTCTAAATTATACAATATCATCTCTATATCTAAAATAGAATTATCCTATCATAGTAAGGATCAAGTAGAATTGATCTATGAATCTTATCCATTTATATAGAAAAGAATTACAAGTGGGTATAATTAAGATTGAATGTTTAATCACTTCAATTTAAAAGGTATAAATAAACTAATAAGACAATTTCATTTCATAAAGTTAAGAGAATACTTTAAACTTATATAAATTAATGATTTATAAATTGTATTTATATTAATATTCTAAATAAATCATTATTAATTCTATTGCACTTATTTCAGAAAATGTTCTAAATGCTTTGTTTATTATTTTAAAAATTGCATCTCAGATTCCATTCGTTTTTCTTCTAATTCTCTTATTTCCTTAAAACTTCTCTAAATAGCATCTAGTTCATTCTCCAATAAGATTTTTTGATTTTCTAAATAAATTTTCTTTTTGTCATAATCTGCAATTTTAGAATCCTATTCACTTTTTCCAATTTCAGATTCTGCTGCCTTTCTATTACCAAATACAACAGATCCAGCATATAATGTTTAATATGCTGCAAATGTTAATTTCAAATTATCATATACTCTCATTAATAATAATCCTCTTTCTGGACAATTGATAGCACTCTATCTAATGATCTCTTCAAATAATTAACTATGTAAATCTTCTCTTACTGGACATATACCACTCTTACTATAATATTTGCAATTAAATTCTACCGAGCCTATCTCTCAATTAATCTTTAATCTAATTCTGCTTCCAATTAATTTAATTCATCTCTTTTTACATCATTAACACTAACAACTTATTTAAAATAATGTCCTTCATGTTCAAATCTTCTAGGAGGAAAGAATTTATTCAATATTTCATCTATAGACCATTTTTGATCCAAAGGTTACAGTTATTATTTTTTTTTTTAATTTAAGACTTGTTCTTGCATTTCAAGTTACATTTCATCTTCATTTATTTCAATTGGCTCTTCATATCTCACTAAAGTTGGCATATATTTCGGATATTTTTTTAAGGTTTCTTCTGTTTATGACATATTGAATTTATATATATATATAAATAATAATAATATATATATATGTATATTTAAAAAAAACAAGTAATTATAATTAACAAAATCACAACAATCCCAATTCATTCAATATTTAGCTCATAATTTGTATGATTTTGGATTATTCAGCATTATTCACACTTGAAATAAGGCAAACAAGGAATGCATAATCATCATCACTATAGATCCTATTAGAAACGATCAAGTCAGTTATTTTATTCTTAAAAAGAGGATCTGCTAATTATGGTATTTTTTTAGCAATGCTTTCCCAATCAATATCATATTGTATTTCTTTCTTTTGTGGCCGTGGCTGCACTTATTAAATTGAAGTTAATTACTTATTGGACAAGTCTTATTGATTAGACTCTTATCCACTCTTCTAAAGAATAGGGCTGGATTCAAAGTGGTCTTATTCTTGTTATTCATTTCTTGGATTCTCTTTTTACATTTTTCAAAATTCTTTTGATGTTCGGTATTAGTTGTTTAGACTTTTTTAAGAAAGTAGTTATTTTTGAATTTCTCAACGGATGGTCGTTTTTATTGAATTTTTTATACCTTATCAAATGTATTGAGGACTTCCTTGTATTGATCCAGAAATTTGAAAACTGGAGATGGAGTTCGACGAAGTAATTTACTGCTTGAATTAGTTTAAGAGAGAGTGCTCTTGGCAGTCTCTACATGATGAAGATGTTGAAGCATCTATTATAATATAATTCGCCGACCTCCTAGATTGCGTTAATCTGGAGAGAACACCTTGCTCATTAACGATTTTAATTAATTAACAAGATGATTATAATTATGCCAGCCTATAAAAGCAACTTAGAAGTGTAAATCAAATAAGATTAGAAATAAGGGATGGGTCTAATAGATCATGAATAGACAGACACGTTCCCAGTGTGGAAATTTCGAGGAAGTTCAACTACTATATATGAGGAGAGTAATAATGAAATGCAATTTAAAGATCAAGTGTATACCGAGAGCACTGAGATGTAGCCTAATAAGAATGTGCTTTTGAAAGTGAGTAAATAAAGTAAAGCAAATACATATATAATCATTATTAGAAAATCATTATGAAATCCTGTTGTCTGTAATGCAGCCTCCATTCATGGTTGTTAAAGATATTAAATCATCCAATGGATCTGAATATCCTCTTGTAGTTAATTCCATTATTCGCTTGGGAAGAGTGTACTAATTATACACTATTAATTTAAAGTGAGTACAAGGTCATAGAGGAACGTAATAAACACATGTAGACCTTTAGAGCTCCTGGCTCCATTAAAGTATTTAAATTAGACTATCAAATTTTAGTCCTCCTTCCTCAGTGATAACAATCTGACATATTAATGTAAGTTTTGTTTCATGGAAGGAAGACAGAGTAAGGATCAACTCTTTCTAACTAATATCTGTCGTTGTGCAGGTAATGGATAAGCTGTTCATTTGGAATGTCTACGTTATTGGGTAGATTCCAACATTATCAAGGAAGAAACACAATTTGGCTTGACTCTTAAATGGTTATTTTTATACATCATAATAGGAACAAACAACATGAATGTTCCATTTGTAAAGAAGGTCTTCCAATACGTGTTCAATATGAAGATGAATATTTTGATCTTTTTACACTTGACAGACCTGATTTGTAATACATTCTTGTTGAAGTACAGTTCCATCATTATTATTAGAATATCAATAAGGAGAAGAATTTATGCAATGAAATCTATTTAATCCATAGTCTTCTTATTGACAATATTAAAATTGTAATTCAATTAACCCATATTCAAGGGGAGAGGATTCTAATGTGATATCAAAGCATAAGACATCACAGTATCTAGACATCATGCTACAATTAAATTGACTGATGGTAACTTTGTGATTTAGGACAATAAAAGTAAATTTGGGACTTTGGTATCTATAGACAAGAAAATATCTATTGATTGTGCTGCATGTAGTTTGTAAATTGGCAAAATACTTATCAATCTTATTTAATCAGATTAAATTTAAAAAGGTAAGGTTAAATTAATGTAGGTGCTCCTTCAACCTAACACAAACTTACTTAACTACCTTAAATAAATAAATAATTAGAAGAAGATGAACCCCAAATGGATGATGATTCTTTTCAATTAGAAAATAAATGAAAATGACTTTTATATTATTTTAATTATATTTTTATCTTTTTCTTGTTATAAATATATATAATCTTAATTTTATGTAAAAAGCTAGCATTTTCAACAGGAATTTCAAATTGCTCTTTAATAAAAACAAATACTAAAATTTGACAGGTAATATTAAGAAATACATGATTGTAGCTCAATAAGGACATAATCAAACTCATCTTGGATGGGTGTCTCCAGTAGATTACAGATTTGGAAGAACCATGTTGTATATTACTTGTGCAATTGGATTCTTTTGTGCATATATGGACCCAGGAGTCTTACATGAAACAGTATCATTCATAATTAATTTTAGTTTGGACATTTCAAATAACCACCCAAATATGTATTGGTAAGATTTCTGCATTAATCATTTAATAGGGATTTGGAAAAGGACTTGAAGGAGATGAGAAGAAGTTGAATCAATAAATATTGGACAGACATCATGCAGAAGAATAATTAGAGCATTTCAAACACAATATCACCTAATATGATGGTAAATGATTTAATACAAACAAATAATATACATAAATGAATAATTAAATAAATTACAAATATCGGATAACAAACAAAATCATTCACTGTTATAAGAGTTACTACAATACTTCTCTAATAGGCTTTGATCTCTTCCTAATTGCTTTTACAAGTGTGATAGCATCTTCTAGAGAATAATTTAGATCCAATACTAAATAGAGTATGACTGTTTATATACTCCTCTATATGCCATCAGTACAATGAATATAAACACATTTACCTTGATCCATCAATTTCTTCAAGATTTAATGAGCTTGCATTCCTTTTTTTAAAAATGATCTCTTATTACAATCTTGTATAGGACAATGTGAATATGTTATTTAATAAGATTAACAAGATTTTTAGATGTGATCAAAGTAATCCTCTTGTAAATCTTTATTTATCAGATCTTCAGTGGTTTATAAATTAATTATGGCTTCAACTCCTAGTTTCTATAGAATGTGAATTTCACTAAAAACTTATTTTTGAATTGTTACTCGCTATAAAGGAATGAACCAACATAGATGTTGTCCAATAATTGATTATAATTGAGAGCAAAGTCTACATCTGAATCTATGATTTCAATAACATTATTAATAATAGGATGTTAAGTAAATACTCTGATTCCACTTCGTTCCCACATTTGATTTTATTGGTATTTATATGCATAGGAATTAATGGACTTACTTGGAATATCTAATTCCATTCTATATTCATATTCATTCTCTTCGGTCATGATTTAATCAAGTCTAATTTTAGATCTTCCCTTTTCTGAATATAAATTTACAAACATCTTAGAATCAACATATGAGTTAACTTTCATTCTTATTTTGATATGGTTCCAAGCATCTTTTACATCATCTTGGGAATTCAAAACTCTACTAATTCCATCTTCCCATTCTACAATCTATCGATTATTTTATTTGACTATCACGTATCTATAATTCATGGGTAAACAACAACAATCAACTTTAGCTCTCCAAATATCTCCTGGATTCCATTCCATTTGAATTCCATTTTACACATTCCATTATACTAAATGACAATCACCAACAATTAAAATAACTTCCCCATAATTTACGTGTTTTTAAATGGAAATAGAGCTCATTTTGTTTAAATATATATTTATCAATCATTTTATTAAATAAATCTAACCTAAATATCGATTTCAAATATATCATTAATTTCAAAATTATTAATAATAATTCACACTTATTATTACTCATTATGAATATTCTAATTATGCTAATATCTCGTATTATAGAATACTTATATAGAAGATCTTAATGTATTAAATCATTATCCATTGATTATTAAAACATATGATGGTTTAAGTTATAAACTATACTTACTATTTTATGACGAAAAAGATTTTATTTTATTAAATGAGACATTAATCAAATGGATAAAAAATATTTATTGAAGGATCAAACCTTTTGTTAACAGATGATTCAATTCATTCATTTAGACCAAGATTCTCAAAATATAAGAATTTTTATACAAAAAAACCAATCTTTGAATATCATTATGTGACTCCAACATAAAAACATGCAAAAGAAATTCTTGATAAAATATGTTATGTGAATAAAAAGGCTTTGATTAATGAAAGACCAGAATCATCATTTTAAAAAAGAAAAGATTTTTCTATTGATTAATGTTTAACTACAAGAGGATCAACATAGCGAAAATATATTAGAATTAAATCAATAAACAGATCTAATATTTAAAACAAATTATCAGATTAAGATTGGTTAGCATTTATATTGGATTGAAAATTCTATAATCTCACTTGAATATTTTGATGAATATGTTTTTTTAAGTTTAGATAGTAATATTGTTGCAATTTCTATTGCTTTTTATACTTTATTAATCTATTTAATAGATTAAATTGAGTGATAATATTTAAATCAAAAATATTCAAATTATTCTCCAGCTGACATTCTTAATGCTTATTGTTCCTTCAAAGTTCTTAATGATTTATTCAATAATCCAATTGTTTAAGAGACTACATCTCTATCAGAATCCCTAAGAGTAATGATCCAAATCATTATCGTTATGATCTAGAATCTTAGTAATCCTAAGCCTCTTATTCACAAATAGTGAATCGATCATCTCTCGATTATTAGAGCATTTCTAATCTCTAATTCACATTATCGAGACTAGCTAAGGTCTATTCGATCACTTCATTTACTCTTGAAATATATGATAGATATAATACAATGCCAAATCAGATATTGCTGATGCCAAAGTACTTTCAGTAGTATTAATTGAAATGACTAACAAATTTCTAGTCTTTTAATATGCTTGAATTCTTTTTTCTTCTGAGAACTTCTCAAGATCCATAGAATCATGAACTTATTCTAATAATTAATCAATAAGTAAGATGACATTTTCAACTTATGCTGAATCTTATAATTAATGAACTCTAGAAGTAATGGTTGCTAATGCTTTGAATATTTTACCCCAAAATGTTCTATAAGTGAATTTACCTATTATTTTAATTAATGAGTACTTGCTCTTTTAATAGATGCTCCAAAATGTTTTTATAGTAATTCTATACCATTATTATTCAATTAAATAAATGATTATCATGTGTTTATAGATTCTCTGAGAATAGTGTTCTAGCCTACATCAATATAGCATAACATCTTCATGTTCATAAATTTTATGTTGATTCTCTTCATTTTCTTCTTCTCTTTTTATTTCTAATTCATTTAAGTCTTCTTTGAATTCTTTAAGCTCCCCTTATTTTTAATTAATTAATTTCTATAAAATTTAGAGTTCCCATTAATCTTTCAATGGGTTCTTAGGTTTACAATTATAAGTAAATTGTATCAAGAAGAGTGTGACCAAATCTATTTTGATCTAGTTATTCAATTTAGTATTTCATATCAATATCTTCTAATGCATAGTTTAACATTAGAAGTAATGACAATATTACAAATTTGTTCACATTTTTCATAAAAATCAAATATTATATATATAATTATATAATTCATTTATTTTATTGAGGTTCTGCCATTACTGAAATTTCACCATCATTACATCCACAAATGAAAAACTTCTTATCCTTTGAGCAAGATATTGATAATACAGGGGATTTAGCTGATATTTAAAATCTCTTTAATTATTATAAATAAGGCAAAGATCTTCTAACCAATTCACCATTTTCAGTACCATATACCTATATATGTATATATATTATTAATTACCATAATATCTGAGAATAAATTATTTCTCATAATTTAACAATCAATTAAAGATGAACTCTGTTCTTATTAGACTTCCAATAAAAATCCATTAATAGAATAACTATAGAGTTAATGATCATATGCTGAATAAAATACAATACAAAATAGAGGTCTATTACTCATAATAATTGAATTAATAGGATTCTTATTTGGATGTATGAATGATCTCATCAATTATCCATTATATAAATTATATAAATAAATGTAACCACCTGTGCATCCAGTAGCAAATAATTTCATACTAGTAGAAACATAAATACAATTAATCTAAATTATAATTAATTATATAAATTACTTAATTCTAATGATCAAAATACATACATTTAGCATGTAATTTATAAATATCCTTTTATTTATCAACATTCCATAAAATGACATGTCCACTCTTATCTCCAGAAATAATTATTGATTCTTTTTTATCTGAAGCTAATGTTGTAATAGTTGAAGTATGTATTTAATAGATATCAATAATTTGATTATTATCACCTATGATAATTAATTTACCTAAATGATAACCTCCACATANAATTTACCTATTATTTTAATTAATGAGTACTTGCTCTTTTAATAGATGCTCCAAAATGTTTTTATAGTAATTCTATACCATTATTATTCAATTAAATAAATGATTATCATGTGTTTATAGATTCTCTGAGAATAGTGTTCTAGCCTACATCAATATAGCATAACATCTTCATGTTCATAAATTTTATGTTGATTCTCTTCATTTTCTTCTTCTCTTTTTATTTCTAATTCATTTAAGTCTTCTTTGAATTCTTTAAGCTCCCCTTATTTTTAATTAATTAATTTCTATAAAATTTAGAGTTCCCATTAATCTTTCAATGGGTTCTTAGGTTTACAATTATAAGTAAATTGTATCAAGAAGAGTGTGACCAAATCTATTTTGATCTAGTTATTCAATTTAGTATTTCATATCAATATCTTCTAATGCATAGTTTAACATTAGAAGTAATGACAATATTACAAATTTGTTCACATTTTTCATAAAAATCAAATATTATATATATAATTATATAATTCATTTATTTTATTGAGGTTCTGCCATTACTGAAATTTCACCATCATTACATCCACAAATGAAAAACTTCTTATCCTTTGAGCAAGATATTGATAATACAGGGGATTTAGCTGATATTTAAAATCTCTTTAATTATTATAAATAAGGCAAAGATCTTCTAACCAATTCACCATTTTCAGTACCATATACCTATATATGTATATATATTATTAATTACCATAATATCTGAGAATAAATTATTTCTCATAATTTAACAATCAATTAAAGATGAACTCTGTTCTTATTAGACTTCCAATAAAAATCCATTAATAGAATAACTATAGAGTTAATGATCATATGCTGAATAAAATACAATACAAAATAGAGGTCTATTACTCATAATAATTGAATTAATAGGATTCTTATTTGGATGTATGAATGATCTCATCAATTATCCATTATATAAATTATATAAATAAATGTAACCACCTGTGCATCCAGTAGCAAATAATTTCATACTAGTAGAAACATAAATACAATTAATCTAAATTATAATTAATTATATAAATTACTTAATTCTAATGATCAAAATACATACATTTAGCATGTAATTTATAAATATCCTTTTATTTATCAACATTCCATAAAATGACATGTCCACTCTTATCTCCAGAAATAATTATTGATTCTTTTTTATCTGAAGCTAATGTTGTAATAGTTGAAGTATGTATTTAATAGATATCAATAATTTGATTATTATCACCTATGATAATTAATTTACCTAAATGATAACCTCCACATATAAATAGTTTTCCTTAATTAAATACTAATAAAGGGTAAGAAGATAATTATGCTGATACATCCCAAATATTAAATAGTTCAGTTTAAGGTTTTTCAAAATTAAATTATTTTTCTCTTTCTAATCCACATTAGAATGGTGGTTAATTAGCTTGAACATCAGTTTGACTTGACCATTTAAGATAATCAATTTTACCCTCTTTTCTTATACATATCAATCTTACATCTGAAATCCATTTAATTTTGACAATTGCTCTATTACTAGCTTATTACAAATCAATAATTGGTTTCATAGTATTAGGTACTTTCTTTTTATTTTATGGTCTATAAACTTTTAATTCTTATGAATTGGAAACAAAATGATGTTCTGTATTGATTTATCTACCAATATGTGGTTTTAAGAATAATTATAATGGAGTAATTCCAAAATTAACAACTTAAGCTTCTATACTTAATCTATTTTCTTCCATCATTTATAAAGTAAGTTATTAATCATATGTTACATAAAAGTAAATATTTAAATTTTTTTCTGCTTCTTTACCTCTCTATTTAAATCCAAATATTAAATCAATCCATTCAGGAAGATTCCTTTATATTTCTTCACTTTCTAATGCACATCTTTAACCTGTTACAAATCTCCATGGATTATTATTAGCCCATTTAGGTAATTATACATTATTAACCACTATTCCATTTTGTGTTTTACCAAATTACAGATTCTACAAATTAAGAAACATTTCAGGTAAACAAAACATCTCTGGAATTAATTCTCTTACATCTGCAATATCTTCTGTTGCACATCTGAAACTCTCAACTAAAGAATAAAATAGACGATCAGGAATATCAAATTTATTTCCTTAAATCTCTTTTGCTATTGTTGTAAATGGTTCCAATCTTATAAGAAATTAAGAAGTAATAGCTAATGATGAATAATGAGATCCATAATGAAAAGCTGGAATTTCACCACCTTATTCAGACTATTCAAATCTTTCTATATAACTTTTTATTCTTTAATTATTTCCTAATGCACCCATCGTCTTTTACATTGCTCTAAATTAACCTTCAGGATATATTTTAACACTTGGTTCCTATTCTATTTATACATCTTTTGGTTCACAAATTACCCAAGGAAATACTGGATATTAAGTTAAATCATTATAACTTCTTGATGCCAAATTATTTAATAATAACAAGTATTTAAAATTACTCATTTATTATCTATTTTTTTATATAATAAATTATATACTTATTCCATTTTTACAAATATCCTTACTTTTCTAATAACTTTACTGGATCTGTAGTCTTACTCTAATTAAAATATGGAGCCTAATGACTTTTACGATAATTCAATAATTTAGAAGATATTTCATCCAAATCATTTTGATCACAAATATTAATAAATAATGATTTCCTATTAAATAATCAAAATATAAATTACCCATCAATAAAAAATATCTCCAAAGCAGTTCTCTTTTATAAATATTTCTTTTTTATTATTAAAACCAAATTATAAATAGAATACTTTTTAATTAATTTCTAATCATCTCTTAATTCAAATACTCCTAAAGCTGCATGTGATCCTTCACTTCTTAAAAATTCATATTATAATAATATATGAGTATTAGTTAAACTCATTAATGCATAATAAACATATAATCCATTTATAACAAGAACCTTCTTTCCTTTAAATGTATTCTCACCAAATTATTTAAAATTATCTATTGCTTAAATCTTTTAATTTGCTATAGTCTTTACAGCATTCTTGATATTATTACCGAAAGCTTTACCCATATTCAATAATTAAGTAGCTGCTTAAACAGCTTAAGAATTAGTAGATTATCTCTATCCATAAAGTTATTCAAATTTATCTATTTCATGACCAAGAATAATTGGAGCAGTTTAAGGAGTCTGATAAACAGGTTTATTTCTTAAAATATCTGGAATTATAGGGATACTCTTTATATAAGGTCTAGCAAAAGATTTAGTAATCATTTTAGATATTTTAATGTTAAAGTACTTATTTTTAACAAATTCTTCTTATATTATATCCTAAACCAAATCATTTCTTTAAATACATCCTTATCCTTAAGAGAGCCAACCATCATTTAAGAATAAGGAATTCAATGATTTATGATATTTATTTCTTCCAATACGTTCCTTCTCACTTTCTTTATAAATCCACTAAGACTTTCTCTCTTCAATCTCTATATATCTATTTTCACCCAATTATTATACATCCCTAGATACCTTCTATGGTGAAACAATTGATTCCATAGACCATTATTAAGGAATGTTAACCTTAATTTAAATCTCTTTCTTCAAAGTATTACTATTACTGATCTAATCTATCAATTAATCCAATATTGAATCATCTTGAAATGATTTAGCTAAAAGACTTTCTAATACAGTCTCAAATTCTTAATATAAATCTATCATGAATTTCCTTAATAAAGATGGTTAATTCCTCTCTTTTGAAACAAAAATAATGTAACATAAAAATTTAATAAATTCTTTAAAATTCTACTAATTCCTACACTTTGATAAGATATGTGCTAATCCATAACTAATTTCACTTTAACAAATCTCTAATGTAATAGCATATGTATTAAGTAATTGTTATAGATTGTCTTAATGAGTACTTTCAATTATGATTTCATAAATTTAATGATTTTAAATTTTGGTATTAAAGAAAGATTAGACTTTTTATGCTAATTCAGGATGGTTGAAACATTTTTATATTTGATCAATTTATTCTTAAAATTCATTAATTAATATATAATACCTTCTGTATTGCCATTAATTATGTAATCTTTATGAATTAAATCATAAAATTTATTAAATTTCTTTATCAATTAAGGATAATGTTACTTCAATTCTATTAAATATAATGCTGTCTAAATAATATTCTTCCACAATAAAGAATCTGTCTGAAAATTCTTGCATAAATCACTATTATTATTATTTATAATATACTAAAGTTAGTCTATTATGACATTCATTTGTAATTCTACTAATTTCTAATTACAATCTACACCCCATTTTAATAATTCATAAACATAATTAGCACCAATGAATTCTGATTTCAATACTTATACTATAAGTGTAGTATGCA
Organism: Paramecium primaurelia; assembly: GCA_905182975.1. Taxonomy (NCBI): domain Eukaryota; phylum Ciliophora; class Oligohymenophorea; order Peniculida; family Parameciidae; genus Paramecium; species Paramecium primaurelia. The sequence goes on from CAJJDM010000160.1 coordinate 75,954, forward strand.
ATCGACTCCCAATTTCATATATCTAAATAAATATAATATCTTACTAAATTTTGATCTTCTTGTGATGATAATATTTTAAGTAGTTCATTTTGAAATGTTGCCTATCCCAAAATAAGTATAGAATTTCCTTAATGTGATTTACAAAGACAAAGTAAATCTTATAAAATTTAAGCTTTGAGATTATCTTCAATAGAAAAAGCAACAATTTTCATAATTGCATTAATAATTCCTTCATTCTTAATTTAATCTCTCTCTTCTATCATTATAGATTCATTCTCTCCAATCTTTAATTTATCAATCATCCAACTCATAAGTTAATTGTAAACAGAAGCAAATGATTAAATTTTTTTTTTTTAAACCTATTCAACTTACTATATCGACATGGAAGAAGAAGAAACTTCTTTTATTTGAGTTACTAAATTGTAATAATATAATATTAATACATTCTTATTAAAATTATTATTTTGGTGCTTAACTATTTTTTGTTGACATTGGAGGTTATCTTACAACTGTTTATTATTATTATTATTTTGGAGATTCTACAAATTATTCTTATTATTTTGGAGATTCTACATATGGTTCTTCAGGTTCTCTATGTCCTTACATATACATATGACATGCTTTTGCCAATCTATTTATTTCTGCTAATTCCTTATTAAATGCTTCATGATCACTAATTTAGAATTTTTAATAAATACAATGCATTTTTTTTTCCTTATTCTCCTCCAAAATTATAGAGTGCATTAATAGCATCTGTATCAATTTTAATGTGAAATTTCTTTTTTCCTTTCTAATCAACAGAGAATGAAGGAGATTTGGATTTTTCAGTCTCAGGAGCAGGGATAGATTGAGCACGAGGAGGAGGTCTTTATTAATTATCAAAGAATCCTTAAGGTGGTTTACGACGATTAGTCATAGATGGAGCTTAAGGTACACTTTCATAATCATTGTTAAGAAATTGAGTTCCAAGATTTTTAAGTTCATCAAAATCTCCTTATTATTGTTATTAAAGTTATTCTTTTTTAATTGGTTAGACAATAGAACTACGACTTAATTCAATTAATGGTTCAATAGCATTTGTAATGTATTCAATTGCTTAATGTGTTTAAAGTTTATGATTAGGGAATTATTATTGGAAAATAAGATGAAGGAAATAAATGATCATTGCTCTAATATCATAATATGGTGTTGATTTGAATATGAAAAGTAATGAATCTACAATATTATTTTAATCCCAAGTTTGGAGTATGAAATTGGTTTTGATTCCTTAATCTTCATTATCAACTAATAAACTCTAAAGATAAAATATAATAAGTACTTTTAAAATAGTAAAAATTTACAATAGAAGACAAGGAGATATTTTGGATAGTAAATATTAATCAAATAATATTAGATGTTCAGATATATCAGATTATTAATTAAATAAATAAAAGATCTTTTCTAAGAATTACATTTGAAATGATTCTTCATAATCATTAAAATGATAATCACAACATTGATTTTCAGTGTATGCAAATACTAACATATCTAAAATATCTTTAGATGATATAAAATGTTGATAATGTTATGGATTTTGTAAATAAACTTAACATGCTAATTATAAATATTTAGAAAACACTTGATCACTTATACATTTTTAATGTAATTTTGGATTCCATAATATATGAATAAAAAAATGATCCAATAATCGATTATCTCCAATAATAGATTTAATCTCAATCAATAATTCAACACATTTTGTATTAATTAAAGGTCTTTCAAAACTGATAATAATTGAAGCAACAGTTAAAAAGAATTAACTATTAAATGCTTCTGCTTATAATTAATGATTATTTTTAAGAATGTGATTAATTACTTCAAACATAATAGATAAATTAAGTTATGCTTAATTAATTTATTTGTAAAGTGTTCCACTTAAATGTAACATTACATAATATAATTTAAAACCTCCAGAAAAATGAAATTTATTTTTATCTGCCATAACAGCTCCAGATTTTGTCAATAATGTAGCATTACAATTTCCCATTACATCAATTACATGATTCCCATCTGTAAATTCAGGAATATAAATAGACATAATTCTCTCAAAATATTTATCCAAACAAGCTGGCAATGTTTTTAATTACTTAAAATCCATCTATAATTATCCATATACTGATTGAATAGTCTTTATTCTAATTTGTATTATTTATAATTTATATACTTTGTAGATGATTAATTCATTATGATAATGCATTAGGCTGTACCAAACAGATTCTCACATATAGTAAATCTAGTCAAAGCTATGGTTTGATTTAAACGAGGAAAATCTAATGTCATAGTCTTTGATTGTTCATTATTGAAGTATAACTGAAATTCAAAACAATATTATTACAGTTAAATGTGAAGAAGTGAATTTCTTTTGGCATTCATGTGATATACCTATGAAATTCATTCCATTCTTCAATTGACCTATCAAAATAGCCCCATTATCTGGTTCCTAATATATTGCAGGTATTATCCTATAATAGACACTGCCTCTCAATATGAAACATTCTAATCCACCACCACCTTGTTATCCTTATCCATGAACACTTATTATTTTTTGAACTCCCATGTTCTACTCATTAAACAATTCATAATTTATATTCTCCACTTGAATCCAAATGCAAAACCCGAAACCTTCAACGAATGGCCAAGTAACCTTTTCCACCTTCATCCCACTGCCCATACCAGAGAAATAGAACATATTCTATTATTGCTGTCGAAGAGATTCCTATATTTTCGGATTTCAACTACTTTATACAATGTTAACAATGAGCCATAGTATTCTGCTCGTAATTATTATGGAAGCTCTTTAAAGTAATGTTTCAACACTTTCCTTGACAAATAACCTCTCTATGCTGTCATTATTGCTGCTCGAATCTATATTAATCTCAAAATATCATTACATCTTGTAAAAGGCAATCTTAGAATTACCCCAATAGTGAATTGTACTTGTAATTTAACAATCCCTCCTCAAATCTTAATTGGAAAGGATTTGCTACAATATTGTACTTCTAATTGAACTCACTAACAGTTTTTCCATATTTATCTTAAAACATAATAATATATTTAACATAATCAATAATCATTTTTTTAATCATTCAATCACTAATCCAATATACAATTCAAATTTCATATTCTTAAGATCTTCTTGTCCTTCTCTATAAACCTCAAACTCTGTCTTATAGGTTCTCTTACCTCCCCATTCTTCTGGTTTTATCTTATGCAAAGAGCTCCAAGTTTGTTTAACAATCTCAGGTATAGGTCCTGGTCCTCCTTAAAATTTGGCATAACTTGAATCTTCCACCTAATAGACTTCCATCCCTTCAGGAATAGCACCTACTTCTGTTACCACTTCACCAACTAATATATAATAGTTGAATTGGGATCTATCTTAGAAATCCTTGAAATCATAATATAGACAATAGGTTCTTCCTGGATATGCTCTATTTGGGATACTATCATTCAGTTTTTTTGAAAAGAATTCCTTATAAGTTAAGCTAAAAGTATTGTTCTCTTGATCTGACTCCTTTGCTAAGTATATTCTCCTTCTTAAACCTACAACTGTGAATTTAGGTATTTGAACAATCTCTTTTTGAGGAATAGGATTCATTGTTAAAAATATTTGTGTTGATTATTGAATATATTGAAGATTTAAATTTAATTAAATGCGTAAAGAGATTGAATTCTGATATAAAAATGACACTATTTAATTTTATAATAATAATTTAAATAATTCTCATTTTTATAAGATTTTTCTATGAGAATTGAATTGTTCTCTATCCTATACTTGACTGTGTCTTTCTGTATAAAAATTGTTTCGCTTGCTAGCTTAATGGATTATAAAATATATATATTACAAACTTCCTCTTCTTAAGGTTCCTCATTTAATCCTTATAAGTTTAGTTTAAAATCAAACTTTTTCTTCAATGTTTATTATGCAAATTAAATATATTTTTTAACAATTTCATCAGTCTTCTATGTGGTTTATTTATTGATATGTTATGATTTAGTGCCTAAGTCACTGATTATTTTTTTAGAATTTGATGATTTTGCTTTAGTGCTTACTAATTTTTGATTTTATTATGAATTATATTATGATGGAATCATATATTTAAATTCAACTTTTTATTTACTTTCAACAGTATTCAATCCCTTTATTTAATCATGTATCTTAAGCATAAGATCCTCAGAAATCGGAGGAGGTCTTTTATAAGTTCTATCTGTTAAACAACCTCCTTTGGCAATTTTATCAATTTAATTAGTTGTAATTTTCTTGGGCAAAGGTTAATATACTTTTTTAAGTGCTTCTTGTTTAGTTGATGTACTACTATGCATACTCCCATTATTATTATTATGATCTTATCTAATACTTTTTTATTAACCTTAAAATCCTTAAACAGAAGTACTCATAGGTAACAAATCGGATGAGACTGTATTTCTCAATTGTTTCATCTTCTAATATTCCTTAAGCATTCTCTATATCGTTTATGAATCACTCTACATTCTTGTCAATTTAGGTTTTGCATCAAAATCATTGAATTGTTCAACCCCATTTCCCAATTCTAAAGGTTCTTCCTTATTTGATTTAATATTCGATAAAATTTTAGATTCGCTTTTAGAATTAGTCCCTATAATAGACTTTGTTATACCTTTCTTATAGCTATCTGGTTATTTGCGTTGTTTAATGCTCTTTGAATATGTGGATTATTTCTTATGTTTTCCATATAATTGATTCACTTGCATAATGCAATCTTTCAGTGTGATGTCAGACTATTCTGATCTATTTAATTGTTAAAGGTTTTTGATAATCTGCAATCCTTTTAAATCAAGACCTTATTTAGTAGTTTCTTAAGTGCCTTCCTCATAAATGTCATGTTCTTGTGTTTCGAAACTGATATTCTCTGTCAATTTTGAATTCAACACTTGCCGACTAATTACTTATTACTGACTTTATTCGTGATCCTTTTAATAAAATAATTTATCATATCGATTGTTTCTCTTATTCATGATCTTATGAGCATCTATCACACATAAATTTGGATGCATATGCTTGTAATTCTGAGTATAAAACTCTGTAAGGATATCAACACGTGGCTTAACTTCCTCTAAGCTGTAGAATCTTGTAATATAACATTACCAACACCATATACCTTTTCAAATATTCCATCCGCTCATCTAAGATTACATAATCCTTAAAATATATTACATGAGGGGCGTGAGGAATCTATGCAATTATTTCGTTGATAGGCTTTGCAAAGTAGAAATTAAAAGCTTCAAAGTATTTCTCTTGCAAGTAATCTCTCATCTTTCTTCTTGATCCATTTTTGCATAAATCACAACTCTTCATTTTATTAAATAATTCATATAAAATCAAGACCTTCTGAATTAATTTTTGAAATAAGCTGAAACATTATATATATCATTTTTATAGCAATTACATTTCTAACTTTTTATTATCCTATGCTATCACTCGAATCTAACATCATTTATTAATGATTTACCCTATCCTCCAGATCCTTAATCTCCTCTTCATAATCGACATCACTTAATAATCCTCTCAATTTTGAATTCTCTTCTTCCAAAAGTTTAATCTATTTAATAATACTAATTCTAATACTTTTTCTATTACTTTATCTCTATTATCATTTAACTAATGTCTCTTGCTTACTTTCTCATCATAGTTTGCTGTATCATATTTAAATCTATATTAAACTTCTTCATGTTTCAATTTTTAATATGTAATTTAATGTTATTACACTTCTAACTATAATTATTCAATATTTTAATCAATATTCTATCCTTCTTAAATCTATTAATTTAACTTTTCATTCTCAATTATTAATCCAGTAATCTTATCTTCTAGATCAACTATTAAATTTTCTATCTTGTTTTCTTAATTTATTTACTATAATTCATTCAATTTCTAACAATCAAATTATTCAAATTATTATAATAAATTGTCATATTGACTCTCTAATTCCTCTAATTTTTTAGATTAATGATCTTTCTCTATTCTCAGTTATTCAACATCACTTATTTTTAATAATTGTTAATTATCTTAATTTAATTTTTCGTTTAATTTTGAAAGCATTAAAATTTTGTTTTCTAATTCTTTAATGAATTGAGTACTATTTCCTCTTTAAATATTAGATTCTAATTAAAATATTTATTATTATAATGCATGATTCTAATTCTTCAAATTTTGAACATCTGATTCTAATTTTTGAGTTGTTGTATGAGATACATTTTAATTAAAAGGTTATTGAGAAACTCCTCTAAATTATATATTATGTTTTGTAATTGGAGAATTAGGTTAAAAGTGCTTCTAACTATAGTTTTTCTATAATGGTGAAGTGATCTGTTGTTATTATTATTATTATTATATTTGAAATTAAGTATTTCTACGAAGTGGTGCAGGACTCATGAAAATTGCATTATTCTCATTAAGTCTACTTGCATTATTAATACTAGGTTAATCCATTGGTTGATTTTACTATTTAACCTTGAATTGAACATTATAATTTTGATTATTCTTATAATCACTATTGAGTGTAATAGCAGTTTTGAATTATTTATGTTTAGGTGTTGTACCACAATTATCTAAATCTTAATTAAAATCAATTTAAGATAATGGTTGTCTTGTTGCTTTAATTTGTGTATTCATAACTGTTAAATTATATATTTATATAAACAAAATTGTTAGTAGCATATCAACCAAATGATTGATCTAATGCTTCTTTTTTTTTGGTCAATTCTTAAACTTATTATTCTAATTATTGTATTCTTTAAATTAATTGTTTCTTTTCTTCTAAAAAGTGTTTTCTATCTTCATGAAATTACTTTTTTTCTTCTTCATATCGTTTGAAGCGTTCACGTACTTTTTGTTGTATTTACTATAACTACATTTTAAATTGATTTGAAGGACCAAAATCAGAAGTTTAACTTGAGATGGATTAGCATAATAAGAATTCCTTATGCTCAGTATTTTATTTGCGTGCAATTGAAATATCACTTTTTTATGGAGTTACTGAAATTCTAGCTATATTATTTATGCTAGGTTCATTCAAACTCTTTCGACTCTATATAGTTTTTGTAATAGAGGGTGATTTATTCTACATGTATGAATTTAGTAGAGTTTGGAATTATTTGAGTCGATTATCCTAATTATTCAATCTAACACAAGGATTGCTTTATTATTCTCGACATTGAATCTTATTTACCGCACGTTTAATATTCTATGGAGATAAACAATGATAAATAGATCCTGTCTTAGGTTACAATTACATAAAAAAATATTAATTATCATATTGATAATTCCTACACTCTATTCAACATTATATATTTAATAACTATAATACAATCAAATCAAAAATAAAATTCCATCATCTTCTATGAAACTATTTCAGTTTCTTTAAATATCTAATCAGGACTTTTTGCATACTCTTTCCAAATCTCCAATGTAATTTCTTTATTCAAACTAACTCTCTAAAAAGCTGCAATAGCTTCATGATTAGCAAAAAATAGCTGACTAATTTTTCACTATTTATCATATTAATCAAAGCCTCATGTTGATTTTGGTGCCACCCCAACTTAACCAATTACCGAAAAAATCTAAATTATAACATATTTTAAATCTACATCTGGTTATACAAGCTTATTACTTATTGATAATTGATCAATTTTATAAAAATAAGTTTCAGGATGATTTCTTAAATAATAAACTACTCTATATTTATTAAATAGGCTTGTCTAATCATCCAAAATATTTTTTATTGAGCTCTTATCTAATTTTTCAAACGGATCAGCAGGTTCTCTAGTTCCAAGATATTTCCATCCATATAAATGCCCTAATTTGTGCCTTTTCCAAACCAATAATCAACTGTCTTAACAGCTTCATGTTTACAAAATCAAATTGTTTATTAACATTAATAATTAAGATGAGAAATTAAGTGTTAATTGGTTCTAAGCTTAAATCTGCCTACCCTAAGGCATAAGCTATCATGTAAATATAAAAATGATTTATCATCATTTTTATTCAAATGATGAAAACCATATCAAGAGTTAAACAGCATCATTATTTTTGATGGTTCTCAATTCAAAATTGCTTTATATAACTGTAATCTACTGAAGAAGTAGTATTGATAATGATTTCATAAAATTATTGTGGTAAGTTTTCCATTATTATTAATACAAATTATTATCAATAATTATATCTTCTCATATTCAACAAACTTCTTGACTTTGCATCCTATAGTTCATCTTTTAGAGATCTTAATAACATTATTCGTTATTAAAATTATTATTCTTCAATCCTTATAACTCTTTCCAGCTCTTAAGAGATCTAAATATAATTTTTTTATTTATTTACCTCCTCTTTTTGATTTTTTGTCGATTCACTAAATAATTATGATTATTCTAAATTTCTACTTAACATATCAGCTTCAATTAAAGCCTCTTAATGAGCCTTCTTTACATGATCTAAATCTAATTTTAATTTTGATAATGTTCTATTTAGTTATTGATTTTGAGTTAATAGTTATTAATTAGCCTATTATAATTCATTAATTGCTGAATTATTAAGGAAAGACGAATTTGGTTATTTTTGGCTGATTAAATTCAAACTATTCTGGAATGATGGATTTAGTTATTGTTGGTTGATGTAATTCAAAGCCTCTTAATATTATCTTCTTGTATGTTTCAATTCTTAATTTTTGGAGGCTAATTCATCCTTAATCTTTTTTTATTGTAAAATTTGATTACCTAAGTAAATTAATTTTTAAATGTGTCAGTTTATTTGCTCATTGTAAAAAAGTCTTTAGATATACTATCATACTCCTGATTTATTCTAAATCTATTTAAATTTGATACTATTTTATCTTTTCTTTTAATCCTTTTACTTCTTCATCTAATAATGTTTTCTCGCTAATTAATTTACTAATGACGAGATTCTCATCTGCAATTATTTTATTTGGCTACTTCTATATTTCTTCATTCTCCTCGAGTTCATCCTCCAATTCTTAAACTTATTATTTCAAATTTTCTATCTCCTTAGATTATATCTTCACCATCGCTTGATATTATTCAATCTATGTTTTCAACAATAACTCACTCTCAGACTTTTAATCCTTTAAATCATTATACCTAATAATTAATTATTACAATTACCTTTCTTCTAATTAGGTTAAATGTTGAGAAAGCTCTTTATATTTAATTTCCCTTTCTTTAAAATCCTGTAGCTCCCTTTTTATTTAATTGATCTCTAAATCCTTATCAATCGTTTATTATTCTGAACCTTAATTCATTAAATATAATAATTTTTAATTTCACTATTATACTATTTTCATAATCTAAAATTCATTATCATCAAAAAGATGTTTTTAATATAATGTTTTTATCTTTATTTTATTGATATTTTTATCACATAATTAAATTATTATTAATATAGACTTGAATGATTTTATTAAACATTCTAATTAGTAATTAATATACTTTTTTTGAATAATTAAATTATCACTAATTATTAATGATTCTATTTTGATTATTTTATTAATATTAATATAAGATTGCATTTTTTAAACAATAAAATTTAGATTTAATAAAATTAAATTTTAAATTTATCAATTATATACACAGTAAGTTTAGTTTTGCTTCCTTAAATGAGAAAATAGCATTAGATATAAGTATTTTGAGAGTATATATAATAGTATTAATTATTAAAAAGTAGTGGATTTAATAGCTTTGTTATAAGACAATAAAACCTTCTTTTATTAATTATTCCAAAATAAAATTGAACCAAATATTCATCAAATTACTATAATCTTCCCTCAAATTTGTATGGGAGTAGAAATTTATGAAAAATATTCAAAAATTATACTGTATTTCTTTAGATTGATACTCTCTGCCTAAGTACTAGAATGTATAAAAGCTTGTTATTTATAATGATATTTCAATACTTTAATTAACCTATTACATTTTAAATATATATTTGCCGATAGTATTGGCAAAAACAATCTGTACTCATAGAACCCAGTCGTAATTCTAATTAAATTTCAAAAAAAAAAACCAATTAAAAAGAATAAACTATTAATTTTTATAGGAATCGGCAAACCAATTTTATATGTATTTAACATAGTTATTAGACTTCATATGAATATGCTAATAAATTATATTTCTATTGATGCATAAAACATATTAATGATGTAATTATATTAATAGTTTTTATATTTGTATAGATTGATTATAAAGAATTATTATTTTCATAAGGATTATTTTTATTAAATATAAAATATATATAAATATAAATATTGTATATATATATNTTTCTTCTAATTAGGTTAAATGTTGAGAAAGCTCTTTATATTTAATTTCCCTTTCTTTAAAATCCTGTAGCTCCCTTTTTATTTAATTGATCTCTAAATCCTTATCAATCGTTTATTATTCTGAACCTTAATTCATTAAATATAATAATTTTTAATTTCACTATTATACTATTTTCATAATCTAAAATTCATTATCATCAAAAAGATGTTTTTAATATAATGTTTTTATCTTTATTTTATTGATATTTTTATCACATAATTAAATTATTATTAATATAGACTTGAATGATTTTATTAAACATTCTAATTAGTAATTAATATACTTTTTTTGAATAATTAAATTATCACTAATTATTAATGATTCTATTTTGATTATTTTATTAATATTAATATAAGATTGCATTTTTTAAACAATAAAATTTAGATTTAATAAAATTAAATTTTAAATTTATCAATTATATACACAGTAAGTTTAGTTTTGCTTCCTTAAATGAGAAAATAGCATTAGATATAAGTATTTTGAGAGTATATATAATAGTATTAATTATTAAAAAGTAGTGGATTTAATAGCTTTGTTATAAGACAATAAAACCTTCTTTTATTAATTATTCCAAAATAAAATTGAACCAAATATTCATCAAATTACTATAATCTTCCCTCAAATTTGTATGGGAGTAGAAATTTATGAAAAATATTCAAAAATTATACTGTATTTCTTTAGATTGATACTCTCTGCCTAAGTACTAGAATGTATAAAAGCTTGTTATTTATAATGATATTTCAATACTTTAATTAACCTATTACATTTTAAATATATATTTGCCGATAGTATTGGCAAAAACAATCTGTACTCATAGAACCCAGTCGTAATTCTAATTAAATTTCAAAAAAAAAAACCAATTAAAAAGAATAAACTATTAATTTTTATAGGAATCGGCAAACCAATTTTATATGTATTTAACATAGTTATTAGACTTCATATGAATATGCTAATAAATTATATTTCTATTGATGCATAAAACATATTAATGATGTAATTATATTAATAGTTTTTATATTTGTATAGATTGATTATAAAGAATTATTATTTTCATAAGGATTATTTTTATTAAATATAAAATATATATAAATATAAATATTGTATATATATATATTAATTAAGATATTATCATTTTTATATTTACTCATGATCACTATAGAAAATTACAATAAAGAATAAAATAATAAAATGAGATCAAATTATTAGAATTGCTATTTATTTTACATTTAGAAGTTAGTTAAATTCTATAGTAATTATAATTGTTATTTATAAATATATAATTATAATCCTTAATTTAAAATTCATTTAATTTCATCTAATTAATTTTTGCTCTTAAAGTATTCGATATCCTTTTCTGATAATTAGATCAATCTGCCATAATTATCTACTAAATGATTACCATCCTAATTCATTACATATCCATTTTCATCTACTTAATAAATTATCTCATCTTCCTCATTTTCATTTTCATGTATGATTGACATTTTATCTAAAATTAATGTAATTTTACATCTATCCATATCTTCCTTTGTTAAAATAATCTGCTAATCTTCTTAATTTAAAAATCGAACTGGAGATTCTTTATCCTTTATTTGATTACTACTATTATCTGATTCTATTGTATCATTATACTAATTATCTGGCAGCTTTCTATTTAATAGATATTCATTGACTTATTTATTAAACTATTCGTATTTTTTGATATATGTGTCATAAGTGTCTAATGTAATTTATTATTAAGGCTATTATTATTACTAAGTGCTTTGTAATTTGAATTAATTATCAAAATATGATTTCAATTCAATTATGATTTCTTATTTAATTCCAGAAAAAAGGACAAGCTCACTAGTTTATTGTCCCTATGTTTTCTTTAATTCTTCAATTTCATGTTTTAATTATTTTTTTATTTCCTAATCTTATACTAATTATTAATTTAATGCTTCTATTTAAGCTACAAATGTTTTATTTATTTTTTTTTATTCAACTAATTCCTGTTTAGATTGTTCCAGTTCGGTTTTAACTAATTCAAAATCTTTTCTAGAAAATTCAAACATTTTGAGCATTTCTTCTCTTAATTGTTTTATCTGAGCTTCATTTGAAGTTGAAGATGGAAAAGCTCCAATAGGGATTTATTATAGAGATCTTTATGAATGTTATGGAGTATCATGTTGACTCAATAGTCTGCCAGATTGGAATGCTTTTGGATTTAAATTCTCTTTATCTCTTTCTCTAGACTAATGATTTAATTGTTGAACAGGTCTCAATTCTTCAGTTTTAAGAACTATTGGTTATTAAGTAAATTAAGGCTGTTAAGGAACTATATATTATGGTTGGAGGAACTGCATGCGATTAGATTACTATTCTATAAGCAAATAAATTGGGGATAATACAGATTCTGGGACATGGACTGGAAGGAGCTGGAGATAAACGTCGCTGTTAGTGCATTTTAAAAATAAAAATTATAATTAAAATGAAGACTTAATAAACTTATTTATCATTTGGAAAACTAGCTTAACATTTGTAATGAGTAAAAGAGAGAACAAATTAGTGAATAATAAAAGAAATTCATATTGAGTATAATAATTTTAACCAAAAAGGTGGATCAGATGAGATACCATATAAATAAAGATGAGAGAGTATCTCGGATTTTGAATATGGATACCATTATATAAACTAAATTACCTATAATTTTCATCTATTTATTTCCATTTTATAAGAAAAAAACCAAATACAGATACAACAATAACTTGAAATATTTAATTATTTCGGAATAATGTTGATAATAATAGTTCAATTATAAAATATATATATTTCAATATACATTAAATAAAAAAGAAATATATCTTAAAATTTTAAAGATTTACAGTAATATATAATTGTAAAATTATTTTAAGTTTAAATTTTGAAATGCTGATAGATTAATATTTTGTTCCTAAGATTACAATCAATATATTCTTGAAAGTATTTAAAATTTGCCCATTAGATTAATAAATAGTGAAAGATTGAGTTTAGAAATGTATTATGTTTATATTTTTTGAATTCTATTTTGATATCATCTAGAGTATAATGAAATTGTAAATATTTAATAATCATATGTCTACTTTAATTCTAGATGATTAAGTAGTTTTAAATAAAGAATTAGAGTTATTGATCATGGGAAAAGATTCCTTCTTAATATTAGACAATTTGAGTCTTCGATTGATGTAATTGTTTATCACCTTATGTTCTAAGAAACTACAATAAATAGTTTTTTTAGTTTTTCCAGGGGTGATTGGATCGTACTTGATTGGTTCATTATCATAGATTTCAGTTTTTATTAATCTATTGTGTTTTCTTGGAATAACTCTAACTTTTTCTTCTTCACTTTAATAAAGTTTAGTAAAACAATAACTACATAATGAAATAGTTTAATTTATGAAGACTGTATTATTTCTAAATTCTTAATATTCTTCTAAACTCATTCTCGGATACATTAATTTGATCACTCTTGGTATTAATTAAGTAGGATCTATTTTTATTAATTAAGCATGCAATCTATGAGATTTTGGAGATTAAACTTAAGATCGATGATCAGATCCAGATTCCCAATAATGAATCAATTCTTTTAATTTAACTTTTGAAAATTCTATTTAATTTTTTTCTTCATCACATACTATGCATTTAGAATTATCAGATAATGTTATTGCCTTTGGATAATTCAAAAGTTCTTTTGTTACTTTTTTAGTAATTGAAAAGTCAGCTTTGAATCAATAATATTTATTACGTAATGAAAATTTGGTGGGAACATTAGATGTTGATAAATTGGAACATATTATTAGATAGATTTATCCTTTTTTTGATAATTTAAATATCAATTCCATCAAGGTTATTTCTTTTTAATTTTAAGTAACATTTATAACATGAGACATGATTAATCCACATAATAATTCTAATCTTTGACAAAATTATGTTCCCTTTAAACTGAAAATCTTAGAAATTAAAATTATACGTTGATTATTCAACAGGACCATTTTAAGTTTCAAAAGTCACTGCTCTTTAATATATATCTGCTTTCTACATCATTATTGGATATTTATTTGTAAATACTTCAAAATAACATAAATTGTTTCCCCATGTACATTTTATAACTTCATTCTTCTCAGCTATATTTATAATTATATTAATCTACATTTTGGATATATGAATTTTTATAAATAACCCTCAGTTTCATAATTCATTTGAGATATTAATTAACATAGAAGATATTGAGATAGAAATTCGAATTCAGTTTAATTATCTTTCTTTGTAATCCAAACAGCACATATCTCATGATTATCATTCTTATCCTTAACAAAATCCTTTAAAATAGATTCCAAATTCAGTTTTGTTTTACTCTTTCTCATTATTTAAGAATCCACACTATAATACCAAAAATGAGGTTATCCTTAAAGAATTTGTATTGTGTCTGGAATATCTAACCGAATGTTGTTTTTGAAAATTGGATCTTAGAGCCATAACAAATGAATAAGATTAAAGTTGAAACCACATCCTTCTAGCTAAAACTTGTTAAAACTCATTATATTTAGTATTACAAAAATTAATTATCAAATACTTATTTTTCTTCAACCAAAGTCTCTTCATATTTATAATCAAGTATCTATTCCTCATTTGAAAACATCTCATCTTATTCTTACTCACATAAATTAGTTCCAATAATAATATTTGAGTTTTAAATTGTTCTATCATATTATCTATTTTATATAAAATATTAAAATACTCAGCATTGGGAAAACTTGAGAGTTGAATTGAATAATTATTTAATTATGTAACAAAATTGATCTATTAGAATGAAGTAAAGGTCTTAATTATTGAATTAGATTTGTAGATTTAATATGGTTCTTCTGAAAAGTTCTATTCTTCAGATATGCTATTCATTAATAATTATTATTTTTATTAATGAGTATCAAATTCAAAACTAAATGAAGAAATTCAATCAAATATTATTCTCAATCATCATCACTTGAACTTAGATATTCATCATTCTTTCTTTTTTCATGTTCTGTCATTGTTGGTGGAATCTAAACTAATGGAGATTTTTCTAAAGGAGATTTAGTAAATTAATTCTTAAATTATAATTATTATCTTCTTTGTTCATCTGATTATATTACTAAAAGCTTATCATCAACTCTTACATCCTTCTTTAAACTATCTTAAATCATTCTAATAATCAATTTTTGTATTGAATATTCTTTGTTGTTGTTATTAAGGTTGCACTATTTGTTTACTATTAGGAACACGATTAGGTTATATTTAGACTTCATTAACTTTTGGTAAACACTTTTCTATAAATCTAATAATTTCATTTATTTTTAGAATACCTCTCTAAATCTTAATTAAATATTTTAGATTCTTAGATTCCTAAATAATATTCATTAAAATCTAATTTAAAATGAAGGAATTTCAGCCTATCTTCTTTTTTAAGTTTTTCTAGTAAATCAAACATTTAATCATTATATCATTTCCTCGATTCTAATGAAGACTTTATGTTATCTTATTTTTTATTTTGATTTTATCTACTAATATTTTATTGTTTATTTAATATATTCTTCAATTATAATTGCTAATTATCAGTTTAAGATATTTAATCTTTGGCATAACTTAAGAGTAATTCTTGACAACTTTTAAATCTGAATATATAATCAAATAATTTAAATAACAACTTTTATGTTGATTCTCCTTTAGTATTTAAGAATGATCTATCTAATATATCAGATATGAATAATTCATGTATTTTTATTAAACCATCTAAATCTTATATTTTATCACATTCATCAATAAACTTTTTCCAAGATCTTTCTATTGCTTATAACATTAGATAACTATAGAAATTTTTAATAAAATGCTGCATTTCATTCATCATTTAATAATTTAATTGAATTGCTTTTTTTATAGTTTTGAATTAATTAGGAATTGCCATAAATTTTTAATGCATTCAACATTCAGTTAATGTAAATTCAACTCTTTTAATTCTCCATAAAAAATTGAATATTCTATAATATGATAACATAATTTTCTAATTAAAAATTGTATTCAAAGGTTCATCTATAGTATAATCTAAATAGAATATTTCCCATCCAGTATCATTTTAAGAAGGTTCAAGTAGTTTAACATTTAATCTAACCTCTTATGATATATGTTTAAATGCTGATTCTAAAATACTTAATAAAGTATGTCTATAACATTATTATGCTGGTTTATTTAATTATGTTTATAATAATTCCATTAAAGTATGAACAAACTCTCCTTAACCTAATAATAAAAATCTTTTAATTGCATTAAGAGTAATTTTAAAGTTTGATTTAATCAATTAAATTAATTATTTGTTATATTCCTTATTGACTTAACCAACAAAAAGTGAAAATTATTCTGTTCCTAGTAGATCAATAGTAATTAAATCATAATTTTAATTTAATTACGTAAATTTACATTATTTTCTAAGCCAATTGATAACTCTACCTGTATCAAATATTTTATAAGAATCATTCAAAGATATCATATAAAGTATTTTATTTTGATTAACTTTAAATTCATTCTTCCACAATTCTCCACTATCTCTTATTAATATTTTATTAGAATCATTTCTTTCTATAAAGAATTTTTATGCTTAATCATTTAAATATCCTTCAAAAATCCATTAATTTATAAATCTAACAATTGGAATAGTTGTTTAATGTAATATTCTAGAAAATAATTAAGATGTTTATGGACAACCATGTTTTGAATATCTACAGAGAATAGAAATCACTAATGAAGATGTAGTTCTTAATTAAATATTATTCAAAATTTAGGATAAAACTAAATTAATTTAAACTAAATGATGCATTGGCTATTTCAACCACATATACATTCTTCTTAATGTTAAGGTAGATTCTGCTAGAAGATTTTCAAAATATGCAATCAATCTGTAATATTCATTTAATTCTTCTTTAATTGATTTCTACAATGCTTACAATACTAAACTATTATAATTTAATTAAGTGAATGTTTATATTTTTTTGAACAACCATCCACATTCACACATAACATTAAGTAATTTCCTGCTAGCAGAACTAATGGCTAAATCTTTTTTCACATAAAATTAATCATTTATTGGATCATAAGATATGAATTAACTTTCAATACCTTATATGCTAAATATTAGATCTTTAATCAAATCTTTTCTGTAATAGATAGAGTTCTATTTCCTTTATCAGTTATTTATTGAATAATATTCATTCAATCATTATTTATAGGACTCTCTTCTATAATTTTCTTAGGTATAGTTTAGGAATAATTTATTTAAGAGATCTCTTATGATTTAAATAATGTGTCTAAAGTTTAATTAGTATAACTATTATTTTATCCTAATTAATCCTAATTAACTTGTACGAAAGAGGAAATGAATTAGTTCATTTTTTTTTAATCTCGTTTTGTTTAATCGATTGATACAATCTTGCAATCTATATGCTTATGATTTCTTTTGTTTAGATATGATATTACATTAGTCATTTTAGTCATTTCTGCTTGAAGTTCTGATTCATCCATCAATTATATACCTGTTCGTACATTCAAAATTCTTAAAAAATAGGTTTTATAGTTATTTAATGTACTATCTTCAATTGAATCTGGAAACACTTGTTTTACTAATTGATTTAATAGTATTTATGTCTCCATTAAATATTTAAATTGAAATTTTTGGTTGAGTTTATAAAATATTTTATAATTTAATCATTTTTTGATTAATATATAATATAGATTTTAGATATCAATTATTCAATTATTCCCATTTTACACATTTATTGTTTAACCATTATCCTATAGTCATGATTCCATTCTCTATTAATTTCGATTCCCCTTACAATTATCCATCTACCCAATTACTTTAAAACCTACATCCATCTGGCCATTTGAATAAACCTTCACCATTTTTCATATCATTTTTGTATTACTTTTAATTTATAATAGTTTTACACATTCAAATATATTTCCATTCTCAAATACAATCTATGCACTGCCTTCTTTTCTATTATTAATCCACTTACCAAACTTAATTATTATATTATTGTACCAATTAATTTCATTCCATTTGGATATATGTATACTCCTTCTCCTGAAAAACTATCCTTCTAAAAATGTCCTTCATATGATGATCCATTAGGAAATGTTATTTTTCCTTTACCATGTTTCTTTCCTTCTACAAATGTTCCTTCATACTCTGTTTTATCTGCAAATATCTCCTTACCAATTCCATGTTAAAATCCATTATGCCACTTTTCTTAAAATAATTGATTATTACCCAACCAATATATTAATCTCCATTCTTTCTAGTGTATATGCCCCAACCCTCTGCAAATCCATTCTCCATTTCTCCCTCATATGTATCACCTTCTGTAAATTCTACATTCTCATATTATTATAAGTTTTCAGTTGTACAATTTCCCATTTTATTATATATTTAAATGAATATTTTATAAGTTAATTATAATTAAATGAATTTCATCTCTTAATATTCTTTTCATTTCTCTCTAAATAATATTATTTAATAATGATACAATTTAGTAGACTATAATTAATATGATATTACTTATATGAAATATAAAAATTCTTTTTAAGTTTCATTAGTTAAATATAAGATAATATATTTTATAAAAGCCTATAAATTAAAAAAAGTCTTTATCCTTTTTTCTTATTTGGTATAATTTTATGTATAATTAAGTATATTTCATCTATTCTTATTGACTTATATATATTTCTTTGATGTAAAACTTTAGGTTTTCATCATATGAAATAAATTAAAAATGAAGAATAATAACAATATTTTATAAAATTAGATAATCCTCTGCAGATGATATTAATTCATGAAAATAACTACTTAATTGATTGATATCCTATAAAATCATATAGATTAATAATAATTAGATATCCAATTTCTGAAAAGATATAGTATTGCATAATTATAAACTTCTCAGAATTAGAATTCATAATGTATATATAAATATTTAAATTAAGATGAGATGGATTAGTAGAGTTATATATGTAAATGCATTAATGATGTAAGGTATATATAAAATTCAAAACTATTTTCCTTTTTCATTTTCATCATCTGAGAATCCTAGATCATTCATTAGTTCAGTCACACTTTTCTCTATGTCATCTATTCGCTTTCCTAATTAAATTGATTAGATTCATATTGATTACCCATATCATCAATTCTAGAAACAATGGTGCCTTACATTTCATCAAATCTATCTTACATTTGTTTAAGTAGTGTTTACACAAAGTTGTTTAATTCTTTTGTAGAGGGATCCTCTGATATTTATTAGCCTCTGTCGTTCATTTGAATTTATTAAAATATATATTATTAACTATAATTTAATATGAGAACATAAATAGAGTATTTTTCATGTTTGTTAGAATGTATTATAATAAAAAATGATTCATTTTTAATGAGAGTATGATAGTAATTTGTAAATAAATTGTTTTAATAATGTTGAGCGATAAATAGATTTAACCTATATGTACATACTCTATTTTTATTATAATATCTTGACATAAAACAAAAGAATTCTCTTAGTAAAAGTATATATGGTTTAATGTTATATCTAATTTAAATGATTGCGAGCATTTCAATCAAAAGAGACACTAAGATTATGATGTACTTAAGAAAATAATTGATAAAATAATCTATCATATAATGAAAACAAAGTTTTGGAACTCTTATAAAGAAGATATTAAGATAGGAGAGCTTTTGATCAAGTCAGAATTTTAGAAAAAGGGAAAGCTTCGATATTTAGGAGGGAGCGAGACAATGCTGATAATATATGAGGTTTCAATTAGAGTTTAAACTTAAGGACCCCCAATTCAAAAAGCCTAAAAAGTATACAATGATTGACTTTGATTTGAAATTTGAGATGGTGCGAACAGCTCCAAAGATGAAACCAGGATGTCAAGTAATAAAGCTTTCTGGAAGTGCTCGAGCTGATTAAGTGAAGAGCGAAAATATAGAGAAACTTGGAGAGACTACTGGGTTATGGATATTTCGAGATGAAGACCATAGGTATGAGTTGGTTGCTCATTCCATGATCCTAACATAATGGAGATGGTTCTTGGGGAAGCGAATCAATTAGTATGGGTTCCATCACTTGTTTAAGGTTTTTAAGAGAATAGGAAAGGGAAATTTTGCATCTGTTTATTTAGCAGAGAGAGTTGAGGATGGATAATAGATGGCTATTAAAGCATTTTCTAAAAGTGTGGCATATGCAGAAGAGAATGGAAAGGAAGGATTAATGAATGAAATTAAGTTGATGCGATAATTAGATCATTAAAATATCATTAAATTACATGAAGTTCATGAAACCTCGAATTCATTATATATTTGTTTGGAATTGTTGGAAGGTGGTCAATTATATGAGTAATTGAAAAAGAAAGTCATATTTTCAAATAAAGAGATCTTAACTATTATTAAAGGATTACTAGAAGGTACTATTTGATATATATTAGGTCTTAAACATATACACTCTAAGGATATTATGCATAGAGATATCAAATTAGAGAATATCTTATTTAAAAAGCCTAATCAAATAGAGTCTGTATGTCTGGCAGATTTTGGATTAGCTACCTATGTTCATGAAGAAGTTTATTTGTATTGTAGATGTGGCACTCCAGGGTATATAGTTAAATATATATATATAATAGATTTGTGGCTCCTGAAGTTATAAATATCAAAGATTTAACAACAAAATATGATAAAGTTTGTGATATCTATTCTTTGGGATTGGTTTTCCATTTACTATTGACTGGGAAACCAGCTTTCACTGGTCGTAGCTATACTACTATAGTGAATCAAAATAAGGAAGCTAAGATACAATGGAAATCATCAGCATTTGATATTATTCCAAAAGCAGCTTTGAATCTATTAAAAAGAATGTTGGAAGCAGATCCAAAATAAAGAATTACAGCAGAAGAGGCATTACAACATAATTATTTCAATCCTTATCATATACCTAATATTGCTTAATTTGAAGATGAAAATATTGATATTGATGATAGTTGTCAATTAGATTAAAGATTATAAAAGATTAATGATTTGAATAACAAATTTGATATGATGCGTATTAATCAACTTACTAATTCTCCAATTAAATCTCCTAATATTAGAGCTACATAAACTTAGGCAATGAAAGAATAAATGAAAGAAAGTGTTTAATTACAAGAATAAATGATTATGCATACTCCAGTTATTACTGGAAGAGTATAAAGTATTGATGGTAAATATTTACTTAAATTACATATAGATTCTCCTGGTGAAGGGTCAAAATAATAATAATAAATGAAAGAAGGATTATCTAAACATAAGAGATAAGAATCTTTAAATTTCCTTTAAAAATATAAATAATAATAATAATAACCAATTAATGATGAAGATTCATTACATTAATAAGAAGATTGTAGAGAACCTGCGATTTAATAAGTCAAATAGAGTTTAAGCAAAAATTTGTGATTTACGTTAAAACGGCTTATGATATATCTATTCTAATATTTAGATAGTATAAGATATTCTTTTCCTCTCTTTATATATAAATTATATTTAATATTTAAATGGACAATTAATTTGAACTTGAATAAGTCAATAGGTAATTAGATATAACTTATAAATAGTAAATCTGAAATTATTCTTGAGAAATGTCTTTCAATGATGCGTCCAGAAGGACTTGAATAATTTCATTTTAGAATAGAAGAATAATTTTATAAAGTCAAAGTAAAAAATGAATTAATTTAAATTGTAGTAAAATAAAGTACTATTGATTCATGAGAAAGAGGGAGATGATTTATAAACAATGATTTCATATTGGATTTAAGAACATTAATAAAGAAATGTAAGTATTATTAAAGAATAAAGAGAGATCTAATTATTCCATATTTTGTTGAGCATGAGAACTAAAATCATTATTATGCTATATATTACATTTTAACTAAATTAAGAGTATTTATATTGAATATATAGGCTGTTTTTAATATTACATAAAAAGTTGAATTAGAGAGTGAGAAATTGAAACAGTATTTTGAATATTGGTTGAATTTGTGTTCAAGAGAACTTGGCAATTAATTATATAATGATTGTAAAGTAGCATACAAACGAGTATATAATATAGTATTATTGAGGGTCATTATTGTAATACAAGGCATCGATAAATTTTATAGTGGTGGAGAAGTTCGTGTATCATCTTGGTTACCTAAAATACTACCTGATAATATTAAACTTATTGCATCAGCCAGATTTGGTAGTAAAGCCTATGAATATTATTAATCTATTGGAAATCCTATCATTCCTATGTAAAATATTCATTCTATGATTTTTAGTGAAAATGAAAGTACTGAAATTTTGAATCTAATAAGAATGAACAATCATTTACATAATGCACTTATGGTTGTTCCTGAATAACTACGTTGTCAATTGCATTTTCTTAAAATCTTTTATATTATCCTAAATAATCCTTTGGATGAATATGCATAATTAATTTCAGATGTATTATAATAGTCAGAAAGTATAATTTAAATTTCTCATTAAATTAATAGAATTTCAAACTGAAGTAGAATTCTTTACTATCCTGGTTAATTAATTTTGTCATTACAATACTATTGCTTCATCCATCTTTTGTGTTCTTTCTTATGTTAATAAAGGTATCTCAATTGATGAAGTGATGGCCAGTTGTTCATGTACTCAAGAACAATTTATCAAAGTTTATGATTTTTTCAAGGTATTTTAATCATTATTACTTAGATCTGTTTCCTAGAAAAGAATCTAGTCTATTCTATCTATATACTTACTATGAGATAGGCAATCTAATAAATCTAATTTACCAAAAACCTTTATGAGTAATATTTATAAATTATTGAACATTCAACAAATTCTACAAGAAAATTAGAAGAACTCATTTAATAATATACTAAAAATAAAAAGTACTTTAAACTCAAAGAAATAATTATTAATATTGAACATTTCCTTATTCTTTGGAATCCTTATAATAAATTTGAATTATGTTAATTATGGGATATGCTTGAATAAAATGGATATGATTTAGTTATGGAATATAATAAAGCAGTAGAGAATTTCTAAGCTATCTATAAACCTACAACAGAAGGATTATTCTTCATCATGTTATAGATTTGTATATTTCTAAGAGAATTCTCCAATTTTGAGAAGTACTATTCAATTCACTATTTTATAGAGAAGGCACTCCTGCTTATAAACATCCATTATTGAGAGGTTAATCAATAGAATTTGAAGAAGTAGGATTATATGGGGAGTTAAGTTAATTAAAAATGTTAGCTAAGAAGAAACCAAAGTAATAATTGAATGAAGATTATTTTCCAACTATAATGAGTAATGTTTAATTAGAGAATCTTAATTTAGATATTAAAAATAATAGAGATAGTTTTATTAATTATTATCAATCATAATTTGATTCAAACATTTTATAAGAATATTTACAAACTAAATAAGACTTTTTAAGAGAGAAATTATTATCTACTTCTAAAATTCCAAATCCATATTATTATAAGAGATGGTTATGGGTGTAATTTCCATGGTTAGCATTAACTTAAAAGAATAATTTCTCTAAACTTATGTAATTTTATGGAAAAGATTCTACTTAATATATGTCCATTTAGGAAGAAATATCAATCAATCAAAAGGCAATTAGATTAGTTATTAATGCTAAGAGTTCTAAGGATAAATCTATTAATAAATTACCAGAAATAAAACATCGTTATTATAGTCCTATGGTTAATAAGGATGAACCTATTAGAAGATTAAATCAATCTTTAGAAAAAAGTATAGATAGAGCAACATCAACAGGTAGAAGAGAATTGCCTGAGAATAAAAAGAAGGTGTTATATATTAAGAAATATAATTAATTATAGTATTAGAAGTAAGAATATTAATTAAGATTTTTAGTTAATAATTAAAGAATAAATTAAAGGAATTATAAACAGTTAAATAGAATTTATATCCTTAAGAGGCTACTATTGAAGCTTATAGATTGAATGATTTAACTAAGACTTAGGGAGATGAATTAAAGAAATAAATGGACAATTTGTAAGGAGTTTAAAATGAAATGAAAAGAATGTAAACAGTGTTAAAATTATGTTAATTTAATTAAGATTAAAATGAAGAGAGAGTATAGTAATTATTTAGACATTGTAAAAATTTGGATAGGATGATTAATGAATATAAATAAATAATAAAGGAATTGAATGAGAAATTAAGTGTATATAAATAAAAGAGTAAAATAGAACCTATTAAATAATAAAAATAACATATTTCAAAATAGTATATGACAATGAAAGATTTAGGTTAGATTAATTAAAAAAACATAAATACTAATGGTAATATTAGTTAGAATCATAATAGTGAATATAAGATAAAAGTTACATTTGATATGTAAGATCATAATAAGAATTTAAGACATTAAAATTCAATTAATAATAATTTATAATAATAGGATAAATTACGTGAAACTTAAACTAGATTGATGTTGGAATAAATGCCATCGAATAGAATGATTACTCCTGGATATAGATTATCATTGAAATTAAAAGGAGATAATAGTGATCAAATAGATTCACACATTCTAGAATAGATTAAACATCTTAATTTTTTAGGAATTGCTAATACTTATAATAATCCAACATTTGATGAATTTCTAAATCATTTAACAAAATAAAATGAATTAAATTTAGAAGTATAAGAATGTTCAATTAAATTAAATGAAGTAAGAATTAAGAAATAAGAAAAATAAACATTTTTGAAAGTAAGAAATATATTCTTATATTAATAGATATTATAAAAAAATGAGAAACCATAAGATATAAAAGCTGAATAATTCATATCATCTGATGATGTAGATAAATTAAGAAGAGCAAATGATGCTAAAACAATTACTTTAAAGAAATTAAAATAAAATAAGGCAGTGTATGACTTTTTCCGTAATAATATATATAAAGATGTTAATGCTTTCATTCCAATCAAAGATAATTTAACAATAACCTAAATATTTAGTGTGATTTTAACTAATTAATTTTCATTATAATCATGATTCGAAAAGTAACATAAATGGTGCCAAACATTCTAATGTATATTTCTATAGTAATAACTCTTTTGCTCTTCTTTCCAAAAATCTACCTAATATTATACGTTAAGATGGTTAATGTAATTTATGCATTCTATAAAAGAGATCTCTTTCAGATGCATCATAATTATGACTTCTAATAAGCATTAATTTTAATTCTATTTCTCTTACTTTCCATAAATCTTAATCCTTAAAATATTAAGCATCATTTTTAGCTAAATATTCATCTAATCCTTATAATAATTGAAATTCTTCACATATTACAGTAAATCTTTAAAATGACATGTATTATATAGAAGATTATTCTATATCACATTCAGTATTAAACATATTTATATAGTATTGTTCATCTTTCTTATTTTCAAGTTCAAGCATTAGTAATCTGAATTAATTCTAAGTTAATCTTTCACCTTCTTCTGCAAATATTTATAATATCATAGAATATTTAAGTAATAATTCTTAAATTTTGATATCTTACATAGGTCCTAAATGATGGGAGATCTCTTAATCATAATCAATATATTAAGGTAGTTTCTATAAACTCTTTATATGATCAGCTAATTAGGATTGTAGAACTGAGATTCCAGTGTCTTAGAAATTGATGTTTTATATGTTGCTCAAGATTTATAAGTAAATCAGGAAATTTAACTAATTAGTGTATAGATAAGATTAAGTACATCTCCGACCAACATAGCATGAAATAGTCTGGCTGAATCATTCTTTCTTTTATAATAGATTACTGATTTAATCACTCTTGCTACTTTACCTAACCAAACATTCTATGGTTATGATTAATTCTCACTAGAAAAATATTCATATAATTAGACATGCATAGGATAATTGAATTTATTAAACTTTAAACACCAAGATACAAAATTAGATAAAGTTTTTATTAATGTACTTTATGTAACAATATTTTCTATTTTATCTCTTCTAAATTATTAAATTTCTTATAATAATGTTTAAGTTGCAATTTATGTATTTTTACTTGGACATCTACTAACAAACAATTTCTTTTCTATTGAAAGTAGATTCTTTACAGGATTCAAACATTCAGATAAATCTACTTCTTCAGAAGAAGAACTAGATGAATCTTCAAATTTATTATCAGGAAAGACTTAGATAATATAAAATAGATACAATTTAATGTTATTTAGGGTTTTTGTGGTGAAAGCATTTCAGGAGGTTCTGGTGAATCACAACTCAATTCAATTAAAGAATTACGTTAAGGTATACTACTATCTTAAGGTTCTAAAGGAGTCATTGGGGGGAAGAATCCAAATGAATTTTTAGGATTTGCAGATATCAATAAATTTGGACTAGTACTTTAATGTTAAGGAGGTAAAAGTGAAGTTGAACTATTTATAAATACTTATTATGTTGGTGGATTTAAATTATTCAAATTATTAGTACTAGTAATCATAGCATTAGGAATAGGAGAAAATGCTTTTGGAAATTCTAAATGAATTTTATGTTTGTTTGCCTTACGACGTATTTAATCTAAATGATATTAAGGAATAAATCTGGAAATTTATTTAAATTGTTTTTCAATAAAATTATAATTCTTAACTTACTATTAGTATTTATTACTCAAGATATCTAATTTCTTTTAAACTTGATTCTTTTATCTAATAGCTTATTTACAATCAATTTAAGTTTCAAATATTTATATTTTACGAGCAATCAATTCATCCTTCAATTTATGAATGATGTCTTGAAAATGATTAGTTAAAAATACAAATACTGAATAAGAACTCTATACATATTTATCTACTTCAATAAAATCATCTGAATAGAATTCTTCTTTCATTTTCATTATATTAAATAATTGAGATGATCTAAATTTGAGTTTGTCTAGAATACTTTCAAAAACATCAGGAAATGTCTTCTTTTCAATTTCAACTCTCTCTATATATAATTGATAGTAATCATCAATAAATGCTTTAATTGGATATCGTGACATTTCTAAATAAGTTTATTCATCATTATTTCTTGGTATACACTCTCTTTTTATAATTGCATAATTTGCTTCACAAGCTTAATTTGTTGTTTAAGGTGGTAAAGTTTAAGTTCCTTATTCATAATTTTTTTTCTTTTAATAAATAGTTTAAACTGAACAATCTTAAGTTTAGATTAAACTATATATATTTATATATATATATATACTCTTTTGTATCTGATTATGAATCTATAAATTGTATATGATTACCAACACATTTATCTTTAAAGAGTATTTCTTCATATTCTTCCATTAAATTTTCATCTTTTTAAGCTTTATCATCATTTCCTCTTTCTAATTCTAACATTTTATTATGATATGCTTCTTCAAATTTACGAGTCTATTCTTCAAATACTAATTTAAAATCATCAAATATTTCTTTCTTTGCTTTATATAATTCTTCTTCATAATCAGCTGTTATATTTTCTGTAGTATGTCTTACTTATTAAAATAATTTAAATGTTTCGTTTTCTTTATTCAAATCCTATAATTGTAATTTTAACAATTCAATATCGTTATTAAGACTTGTAATTTATGTTAGAAATGTATTAGTTTTTTTACGTAGATATTTATTCTCTTTATTCAATTTTTCTACATATTCTGTATTACGTTTTAATTATTTTTCTGCTTCTTATAATCTTTATACCTTCTCTGTCATTGAATTTTAATATCTCTCATGAATCTTAATTGTATTAGCCAAACTCTCTTTTTCCAATTTACGATTTGTTCTAGATTATTTTTCTATAATCTCTTTCACAGTACTTGTAAATTGTGTCCATATCTTATCAATCAATTAAGAATAGTCATTGCATTTTACAGACAACTATTAACAAAGCTATCCTATTGAACCAG
Organism: Paramecium primaurelia; assembly: GCA_905182975.1. Taxonomy (NCBI): domain Eukaryota; phylum Ciliophora; class Oligohymenophorea; order Peniculida; family Parameciidae; genus Paramecium; species Paramecium primaurelia. The sequence continues at coordinate 104,340 of CAJJDM010000160.1, forward strand.
AATAAATCAACTCCATTTTATCATAGAACTCAGTTATACTAAAAAAATGCTGTTTTTGAATCTACTATACCATTGACTTAATAATTATCGAATTTACATACATCAGTCCATTATTATAATAATTACAAATCCTTTCTTTCACTCTATTCATTTGTAATCTTTTATAAGGTTCTATAAGTCTTATTACTTGTCCCAATATTTGCTCTGCTCATTAACTGATTCATTACAAAAATCTATTATTTCTTAATATTTATACAGTTCCATCTTCTCCTTATATTGTCTTATTGATCTACTAAACAGATGGTAACTTCACAGGAGATGAATACTCATCAGTCAATGTTTAAACCCTAATTTATTTCTCTCTTCTCATATTGTTATATATAATTTATATAATGACAAATTAAATATAAACTTCAATTCAACAATCAATATTTATATTGTATCTTATCAATATAATTCTAATCTTTTCAATTTCATATCATATCATTTATTTTATAATTGAAAGTTTTCATTATAAAATAGATATTAATGTATAATTTTGTATCTATATTTGCAAACTCATTATTAGAAGTCATAGAATAGGTATATAAAATGTACTTTTAGTAGTAATTAAATAAGTATTTATATATATTGTTAATTTTAGATCAAAAAGATATCATTAGAACAATTATTGGATTTATTTAATCTATAATCTTATTGATTTTAAGTATTATTAATAGAAATATTTGTTGTAGATATTCCTGGAATTAAGATTTAATAATAAATTCCTATCTTTTATTTCATTTGATAATCAATAAGTTAATAATTATTTGATATCATTTTATTCTAATATAATAATATAGCTTATAATTTATTATGAATATCTCTCTTCAAAAATATTAACAAATATAGATTATTATGATAATATAGAGATAATAAATTACCACATCATTATAAATAAAATACTATTGAAATTATATAAACTTTATATAGATTGTATTTATTCATCTGCTAATATTTCTAAGTGCTCTATCTATTCTTTATGACAATGAGAAAAGTTCATTAACATATCCTCTTGATAATTATTTTATCTCCTCTGGTTATGAACAATCCAATTATCTTGAGATTTCCAATAATTCAGATAATGGTACTGCTTGATCTAATCTTTTTGAAAATGAATGAGCTATTGTTTTACTATTATCTTTTGTATTAGATTAAGTAGAAGGTGATAAAAATTACCAACTTCCCAAATTTCCAAGTGATTAGTTCTTTCTTCTAAATGATGTTAACATATCATCATTCTAAGTATGAAATCTACTTGGATTATTACTTATAATTATAATACAATATATAATACCCATCTTAAATTCCAAATATTTTACTAGGTGATGCCAAATTTGGATTATGATCTTCCTTACTTTTATTCAAGATTGTATGATGAAATTTATTATCTGATTTATTATCTATTTATTCTACCCACTCTGTTGGATATCTATAATATTAAATACATAAACTTACCTTCTTAATTCTTTTTTATCACTACTATCTTTAAATGCAGAACTAGTTCGACTAGCTGTTGTAAATGCTTAAGATTAATTCAAAAAAGTGCTTCGTTTAATAATCTAAGATTTTTAGACACTTGATTACATTAAAATAAAATTTATTTCTTAATAAAACCTACTATTAATTATTTCTGCCTCAAATAATATAATATAAGTATATTAAATATATATAATATATAAATTTTTCATATAAAACTTAATATAAAGTATTGAATAATATGAAATTTATAATTTATAAGAGATTTGTTAAAATTATCATATATTATAAAAATATTAATAGTAAATTATTATTCCAGAATGATAAAATAAGATGTAATTTAGACAATTATTTAAGAAGGAATCAATTTGATGAAATAATTAGTAGGAGCATGCTTTGATGCTTCTTGCTATTGTGTTTCATAACCTGAAGCTGGAAGTATTTGGATCTCATATCTAGATGGGAGTTATTTTTTACATAATGGTTAAGTAGTGAGTTTGTTCTATCATCCTACAAGAAAACACACAGCCACAACAATTGGAAAATTAGGAAAAAAATAAAGTGTTGCTGATGCAGGCTAATGGGCATATTCTATTTAAACCAAAGGGGCTTATGGAAATAAAACATATTACAATATATTATGAAATAATATATATAAATTATACTTTAATACTTAAAGGGATAAAAAATAACTAAATTAGAAACTAATAATATATTATTTTAATAATCATCTGTTATTAGGATATAAAAGTATTATTATAAATATATTAATATTATCTTTGTTATTTTAAAAGATTGATTTCTTCTATTAATATATACAATATAATTAATGTAGATTGTCTGTTATTTAATATATATTAACACATGGATCATTATTATTTGCATTCTGGTTTTTCAGTCTTTTTATTTTCATTCTTATCACCTTTGCTACTACTAGACTTCTTTCTTTTCTAATAATATATAATTTTAAATAGAATACAGATTTTTTTTTATCATCTTCATCATCATCATCATCCTCATCATCTTCATCATCATTTTCTTCATCATCATCTAATTCAGCCATTTCTGGTTGTAATCCTAAGAACAATTCAATTGAACATGGTACAATAGAATCAAGAAATTCTGTTGCAATATCAAAATGTTCATTCATTAAATCTTCTTATTTTTCAACTTCTTCATCATCAAGATCTTTTTTATTTGTAAGATCAAAATCTTTAAAGAATCCAAAGAAACTAGGTGTATCAACTACTTTATCAACAGTTCTAGCTGCTCCAGTTTTTTTATTCTTTTATTTCTTTGATACTTTCTTTTAAGTAACATTCTTTCCTTCTTTCCATTCAATATGAGTAGATTCACTTTTTACTGGTGTCTCACCTGCTTTTTCAAATATAAATCTCTTTGTGAGAACAGTATTAGTAAAATAATCATTTGGTGCAAAAGTAAGTTTGATAGTGAAATTATGACTATTTTCTTCAAGATCTAATTCTACTTTTTAGAGTGATTTCAATACATCCCAATCTTTTTCATTATCTTAACATACATCAGCTAAAACATAATTAAAATATTTATTACCAATAACAACTGAATTTTTAAGTACTTTGAACCAATAGTCATCTATGGGTTCAGCTATATTATTCTCAGCTACAATAGCTTTTTCTGCTTCACTTAAAAATTTATCAGAATTGGAGAGTTCAATATCAGTGGCAGCTCTTTATCCAAGAATGAGTTCATTTTACTTTAAGAAGAAATAGAATTTAAATTCTTACCTTTTAATAAAGAGGGAGATTCAAGTGATCATATTCAATTGTGAGTTTCTAAACTTGTTCTTCTAACTCTTCTTCGTATTGTTGTTTGCGTTTTAAGTGATAAAAGAGTGCAACTGCTTTCACTCTTTCAGCTACAGGTAGGGTTTTAATCTTAGTAATGACTTCTTCAATATTTGAGTTTTCGTGATCACTCATTAAAATTTATAATGAATTAACAAATATATTTCAAATTCATACTGCAATATCTAGAGTTTAGCTCTAAATTTGATCAATAATAATATGAATTATCAATTATGTTAAAGAGAGGAACACTTGCTGCATAAACTATTATAAGTAAAATGTAAATAAGAAATTCTGAAAGAACTTCTAATATTTGTAGATTACCAATTGATTAAATTGCAGAATTTCAATAAAAAATGGTTAATAAAGATGGAGTCTATGTTGATTATAATGTATTATTTAAATCATTCAAATTTAGATTAAATTTTTGTTTTATTTGGGAGGCAATCAACTTGGTGATTGTCTAATAAATTTAGCATACTTTCTTAATGGTGAAATAGATTAAGATCAAAAAGTCAAAAAGCCATTAACATCTACAACTGACAAACGAGCTGCCTTATTGTTTAAAGTAATCAGATAACCTTAATAATCATAATTTGAATCTTAAGAATATCCTTAAGTTAATGTACCAATGCCTGTACCTACACATATTCTAATGTCTCAGTAAGTTCCATAGACTACTAGAAATTAAAATAGTCGTAAAATAGAATTGCCAACCAAAACAAATAGAGCAAGGAGTCAATCTCCACAATTCAATAATGTTGTTCTTGTTACAAAACCAGAAGAATAACCTATATCAATTAAATAATCATCAGATAATCTCACATAAAAATTCATGTAACTAGGTGAGAAATTTTCTTAACAAAAACTTTAATAAGTTGTTCCTCCTATTGAAGATAATGATAATTTCAAAGAAATCACTGAAATGCTTACTTAATAAGAAGAGGAATTGTAGAAATAGATTGAACAATTAGATAATCATATTAAAATTGATTCGAAATTGAGAAAAACAAATAATATTGATAATAATAATAACACAGCAAACTTTGCAAACGTAAACAGTAATAATTAAGAACTTTAATAATTGAAGCAAAAATATACTGAACTAGATGATAAATATAATAAAGCTTTAGAAGAAAACTCACACTTAAAGAGAATCATTAGATAAAGTGGTGAGTAATTAAAGAAATAAAACTAACTTTCATAATCAGGATATAAATAACTTACTGATAATGTTCTAAATTAATCTTCAGTTTCTAATTAGGAATAATTTGAAAGAACTATAGAAAAAAAGAATTAGATCATTAAAGATTTATCAAATTAATTATTAGAATTAGAAAAGAATTCTAAGGCTACTGTTATTGAATAATTACGTAATTAGATAGCTAGATTAGAATAATAAACAATAGAAAAAGAAGAATAATGGTAGATCTAAGAAAAAATATATAAAGAAAAGATTTTTCAATTGTTCTAAAATACAGAATGAATCTATTAAGAACTTTATTTATTTGTTAAATATAATATTGTATATCTTATTTAGATATTATTTATATAATACATTTTTCTCATATTTTGAATTATACAATAAATATCATTAATTATATTCATAATAGTTTTCATCATAAAATTAACTTTATTATTAGAAATAATATTAATTAAATGAGAGTTAATGATAATTTATGTTAATTCAATCAATTGAATAAATTTATATTGAAAATGTTAATAATATTAATTATATATTTATATCTCTAATAAATATATAATTAAAATTATATTAAATGTAATGTATGATGTCATAAATTTGTTAAATATAAATGAGAATAAAATCAAAATTCGTTATTGTAAGCACAACTTAAATAAGAATATGGATCTTAATAATAAGTTTGTGCATATTCATCAGTGGGAACTTCACAACTTGAATATTCTTCTTTAATGGACTCCTCTTTTACTTCATCTTTTTTAGAGAGACTCAAAAATCTATCATATGGTTATTCTTTCTATAACTATTCTTTGAGTTGTTCAATAGCTTATATGTACATCTATTTTGTTGTCTAATCTTTTATCTTGTTATTTATAAGCACACAAACTTCAGCTTATGTACCTAAGAATTCTATCCATTTGTGTTATGTTTCCAACTGAATTATCTTTGTTCTAGGATTGATGGCTCCAAATAGTTTTTTCAAGTCTCCTAATTCAAATTTTTATTGTTTTGAAGTCTTCTTCTTATGAATAGCTCTCAAATATCCATCAACTTATTTATATCCCATTTCTTCAGCCCAATGCATGAATTGATTCATAAAGAATGGCACAATTCTACGTTGGAAATTGTGTTATTTCTTAATTGAGTATGGTACTTCAGATTATTATTCTTAAGGTTTAATAGTAAGATGAGCATTAATAATTTCTAAGAGATGTTCATCAATTTGCATAATAACTTTGCCATTGCATTTTTTAAGAATCTAAGATTATATAGAAAGAATACTTAATATGTATATGTGTCTTACATTTTATTTGTATTAATAATTTGCAACATTTGATAATTACAATTCATATTGGTTTTATAATACAAATTTCAACAAATATTGTGGAATATTCATTATAAATAAGTTTAATTATTTCTTTGTATTATTAAAACTTAATTAACTTCACTAAAATCTACATACAAAAACTTCTACTATTTCCAACTATCATTACTCAAATTTTATTGTACATCCAATCAAATAACTTATTTAAAGCATAATTTCAGATTTATCAACCATTAATATTTTGATCATAATATTTATCAAAATCTTATGTAAATAAAGAGAAAACATATTTTCCTTTATAATTTTCATGGTATTCAATCTGTATCTAAGTATCTAATAAGGTTTCTAGTTCTTAAAAGATTAGATTGCATTCTTTTAATCAACTGATAAAATTAATTAATATAATAATGATTCATAAATTATTTATATAGTTAGTTACATTAGTAATAGATATATTGTAAATATAAATAGATTAGTTTATTATTTACATTATTTTAATGAGATTATACTATTAATATTTTGATGATCAAGTAATAAGACATATGAATTTATATATTAATAATTAATTGAATGAATAAAACTTTTCAATAAAATTTCTTAGCAAATCAAGTGGCTATCGTAACAGGTGGTGCTACAGGAATTTGTTATGGAATAAGTTTAGCATATTTAAAATATGGATGCAAAGTTCTTATCACTAGTAGAAAAGAGGAAGTCTTAAAATAATCATGCATTACATTAGCATAGGAATCAGGCAATAATAATATTGCATATTTTCCTTGTGATGTTAGAAAATTTGAATAAGTGGAAGCAATGGTTTAATTTGCATTAGAAAAATGGGGAAGAATAGATATTTTAGTCAATGGTGCAGCTGGAAATTTTTTAGTTCCTTTCGAAATGATGAGTGTAAATGCTTTTAGATCTGTAATGGAAATAGACACATTTGGTACATTCCATGTAATTCTTATATATATTTATATAGTGTTGTAAAGCAGTTGTTGCTAAATGGATGTCAAAAAATGGAGGTGTTATTATTAATATTAGTACTACTCTTCCACATTGTGGAGTAGCACTTCAATCACATGCTGGAACAGCCAAAGCAGGAATAGATGCTCTTACTAGACATCTAGCTGTAGAATTGGGACCAAAGAAAATTAGAGTTGTAGGTATTGCACCAGGAGCTATAGAAAAATCTGAAGGTTTTAAAAGATTAAGAATGGATGATAGTGTAATAAATATTATTAGTATAGTCTGGTTTTGGAGAAGATTTTGAAAAACTATTACCATTATAAAGAGCAGGTACAAATGATGACATAGCTCCTTGGGCTCTGTTTTTGGCTTCTGAATGTGCAAGTTATATAACTGGTTAAACAATTATTGTTGATGGAGGAGCAGTTAATACATTTCCTAATTTTACTCTTTTAAGTAAAAAAGCAAGAGATATGTTATAACCAAAATTATGATAAATATATTTTGGTTTAAAAAATATAATTAAATTATTAGATCATTATATATCTAATTATGATTTTGTAATCTATTAAAATTTTCAATTATTTTATATCCTTATTTTAGAATAATAAATTTCATTTTTATTGTCATGTTAAACAATAATTAATATTAATTTATTATAAGACTAATTTGAATTTGACTTCTATTGTTTTTAGATATTAGATCTAATCAATATAAATAATTATCATGATTGTTTTATCTCATTATATTTTATAATCTGCTTTCAAGAAGTTTATTCAATTATTATGATTATTCATTTACACTTACACTTAATCTAAATCTTTAATTGTTTTATTTAAGATATTCAACATTCTTATTAAATCTCTTTTTCCCTTTAACATACTCATTTTTCTCTTTAGATTCTTAAGTATAAATCTTCTATTTAAATTGAAATGATTTATTTTTTTGTTATTTTACAATCAATTCCAATGTAGAATTAGGCATAAATCTAGTTTTGTTCTATAATGGAATTAATTCAATTGTATTAAGTTATAACTTTGGTTTTTTAATACTTATTACAGTAAATGGAATCTCTTAAGTAGATATTGAACGATGATGTGTTTAATCTATAGTATTGTATTGTTATTTATTGAATTTTAGAAGTATTTATTTCTTTAATTATTCAATTGAATTGATTGGATTATTGACATTTACTACTATTTCCTTTAATAATTACATTTATTAATTAACGAATAAATATATGTTTGTTTCACAATCCAAGGTATTAGAATGTAAATCAATCATATAATCATTATAGAATGCTTAGTAGATATCACAAAACAAATCTTAGGAGAATAAATTGATAGAGAAAACAGAGGAGCTATTCTTAATAGAATCAAGGAAATAACATTAGAGACATTTTAAAGACATTACTCTGAAGAGATACTATTATTATAATAAGAATTGCGCTAACAATCTCAAGCCATTGATAGAATAAAAAGGGAATATTAGGATAGAGAATAATAATTGATTATAGATGTTGAACATAAATTGCATGAACAGTAAATCATATAAGTATAGGAGATAAAGAGTTTGTAATAATTATGTGATGAATAAATTGATTTAAACAATAAGTAATAATTAACAATTGAGAAACTTAATAAATAAATTAGAGAATCTAATCTTACAAATTAACAATTAAATTTAGAATTATAACAACTTAAAGACAATTAATAATCTATTGATTATTAATAAAGATATGTTTCTTAGGAAGGATAAGAATATAAATAAAAATTAGAATAAATTTAATCAGCCTATTCTATTCTTGATTAATAGTTCAAGAATTTAAAATTAGAATCTGATAAATAATTGAAAGATTATTAAAGAAAATTATAAACAATAACAGATTCACATATTATATAGGAAAGTGAACTTACTAATTTGAAATTAGAAAATGAATAACTAAAAATAAAAAAATAATAGGAATCATAAAAATAGAAAGAAGCATTAGAATAATTGAAAGAAAAAAGTTAATTAAAAATTAAAGAATATAAATAGAAATTGAAAGATCTTTAGAATAAAGATTAATATATAATTGAACTTTAAGAATAAATGAAAGAATTAGAATAATAAATTGAATTGTAAACAAATTAACATAAATAATCTATAAAGATGTTGGAATAACAATATAAGAAATAATATATAAGATTGGAAGAAAATTTTGAATAAGAAAAATTAGATTTATAATAATAAATGAATTAAAATCTGAAAACAAGTATTTCTGAAAAAGATAGAGAAATAACAGGATTAAATTAAGATTTAAAATAATTAAAAATATAATTATAAAATGAATAAGAATAAAAATAAAAAAATAATTCTAAATTTGAAGAACTTATTTAAACATTTAAATAATAATTAGAAGAATAATAATAATAAAATACAGAATTGATTTAAAAAAATAAAACAATGGAATAAGAAATTAATAAGAAAGATTAAAATCTTAAATTATTATTAGCTGATGTAGATGATTTAAAATAATTTTCAGAATAAACATTAACTACTTTAAAAGAAAATTAAGATTATATGAGTGAAATTGAAAGAGAAAAATAATAATAATAAGAAATTATTTTATCTATTTAACATTAATTAGAAATAGAAATTTAAGGATCATTCTCATATAAAAGATTAGGATAAGAATTAGAATAAAGATGTAAATTATATAAAGAAGAACATTGTCAATTATTAGATGATTAATTAAAAAAAGAAGCATAATATTAATAGGAAATACAATAATTAGAATCTAGATTTAAATAAGAAATAGATAATCTTAATAAAGAACATTAAATAATTGTTGAAAATTTTGAAGGTTAAATGAAGAAAGTAAAATTAGAGAATAAATTATAAAATGAAGAATAAATTAGAGCTTATAATTAAATTTAAAAAGAATTATTCTAAAAAAATTAATAATATGAAAATCTTGAAAAATAAAATATTAATTTGGTTAATGAATTAGAATAATATATAAATTAATATACTCTTAATTTATAATAATTAGAAGAATAGAAATTAAAAGAGAAAAATTTAATAGAAACTTCAAATAAAAATTTAAATTCTTGGAATACAGAAAAACATTAATTAATAATGTAAATTGATGAATTAAAATTTAAATATAGATCTATGAAATAAAAGATTATTAGATTATTTATTAGATAAAAAGAATAATTAAATTTATAATTACTTGAAATGAAATCTACCATTTTAAATAAAATAAAAAATTATGATTCAGAAAATAGATAATTAATATAAAGTTCTATTAAGAAATTCAATCATGTATTTTTTATCTTAATTATTATTTAGTTAATTGATCAAAGTATATAATAAGAAAAGAGAGAGAATGAATTTCTAGTTATTGAATTATAAAAGGAAATGGATAAAAAGATTGAACAATTAAAAAGATAATATAAATAAAATGAATAATTAATACAAGAAGAAGCATAAATTAAATTTAAACAAAAATTATAATAGATCTAATAACATGATCATTCTATTGATGATATCAAAAATTAATTAAATTATTACATTTAAGAAAATGATCATTTATCTTAGAAACTTTAAGTGTAAGATTAGCTTAATAGAGAATAATAAAAAAAAGCAGAATATGAGTAAAGATAACTTAATCAAACAATTAAAGAATTAGAAAATGAATTGTATATAATCATTCTATCAATTTTAGAAGTTAAATTCAATAATCTGCTGATTACACTTTGAAAGAGAGATAATTCCTTGAATTAAGATATAATGAACTTAAAGATAAATCAGAAAAGAAAATGGATTAAATCTAAAGAGATTATCAATAGTAAATATAACAACTTGAAACTATAATTTAACCAGTCTAATAAAGAGCTTTATCACCTCCATTACATTAACATACTTAATCATCAAGTACAGGTTTCCATCGTTCTCCTGCTGTCTAAACAAATTTATCATCTGCTAAACGTATAAATATCTTCATTCTAGATCCATATTCAAAACCTCCATAATACAGTAGTCCATCCATAAGAACACCACATAAATCTCCCTCTAATGATAGAACTGATAAAACAATTGAAGAATTAAGAGCTGAAATTTAATAATAAAAAGAGAAACTATCAAGAATGAAACTAAATTTTACAGAATCTTAAAAAAAATCTAAAACATTATCAAAGTTTTGATAAACTATATATATATATATTATTATAATTTAATATCTTAGTGATATAAAAATAGTATCAGTATATTTTTTGGATATACATTTAATTAATTAGTATTTTAATATCTTTAGTATACTTTTATTTAAAATTCTTAAGTAGATATAACATTTAATTACTATTATCATCACATATGAATTTATAATGATTATTAAAACATAATAATTTATAAATTAAGTATAATATTATTATATACTTATTGATATAATAGAATAAATTTATTGTTTAATATTTCTTATATTAAACAAATAATAAGATTGAGATATACAAATATATGATTAATACTAGATATACAAATATAAAACAAATATTATTTGATAATAAGTAGAAATGCAAATTCTTTTAAGATTATGTAAATATAAAATTAAAGATTTCAAAAAAGATTAATAATATATTATACTTATTCTTAAATTCAATTATGAATGATAAAATAAAAATAATTTTATTATTTAATGCATTATGAGTATTTTGATCAAGAGTATTAAATAATCAAGTAAATATATATCATTGAAATCTCTTTAAAACTCCTTTGATGATAAAACTATTTCTTCTTCTAGGAGAATTCTTTTTAAGAGGAGTAAAGGATCTATTAAGTTTCTTTTATTTCTAAACTCCATTATGTTATTTGGAGTTTTCTATGGATGGTAGTCGAAATTAAGTTCGAGGTACAAATTAAGGCATTTCAAAATATTCCTATTCGAATGAGATTTTCATCCATTCATGATTGAGTATATCATAAAGTTTGATTCTTTTTTGAGGATCTATGAAGAAAATCCTTGATAATAGATCAATTAGATAAGGTGAGACATTCTTTTTTGAAAATGTGTAATTACTGGTTGTAATATTTTGAATGATGTCAAAATTTGATTCTCCATCAAAAGGATATTTACCAAATATAAGATGAAAGAGTATAACTCCCATAGCCCAAACGTCAATATGTGGTCCAATTTTTTGGTTATTTCCTTAGAGAGTTTCAGGTGCCATATATCTGATAGTTCCAATATTCAATTTATCCATATTACTATTGACAGCCATTCCAGCAATACCAAAATCAACTATTTTAATTAAGGTATCATTTTTATTAGCAAACATAAGATTTTCAAGTTTGAGATCTCTATGAATTAGTTTACGATTATGACAATACATCATGGCATCACAAATCTATCTAAAATACATTCGTGCTTCTTCTTCACATAATTAACCCTTAGCTTCATTAAAATATTAAAAATACCTTAAGTATATTTGGATAGATCACCTCCTTCCAAATATTCCATTACAACAATTACTTACATATTTGAGAGTGGATAACAATTATAAAATTTGACTATATTTTTATGATTAAGTGATTTCAATAAATAAGCTTCACGAAATACCAATTCAATATCATTTGCATCTCTATTTCTAGTATTGACATATTTAATAGCAACTAAATTAAGAGTTTCTTTATGTTTACCCAACAACACTTTACCAAATCCTCCTTTACCTAATTATTCTAAAATCTCATATTCTTGATGGATGATATTTGCATCAAAGTCTTCCCCTCTTGTGATATATAATTTTGAATTATCTTTTAAGTAAATCAAATCTTCATTAAACAGTTCTACTCCATCTTAAGTAAATACTCTAAAGTGTCTAAGACTTATTTAATGTTTTTATTCACATAATTATCTCAATTCTTTGAGTGAAGTATCACCATAAATACATATTTAAAATTTACGATCACTACCTAATAAAGTGATATTGAGTGTTTTAGTGTTAGAATCTTCATTATACTCATGAAACATTATAAGTGAAGTATTTTTTAATTTATTTTATGTAAAATAACACATTAAGATAAATCTATTATATTAATATTAATTAATTTTAATAAATACTTAATCAAAATAAAACAATAATTGTTTAATAAGAATCAACCTATTGTACAAATGTAATTTTGATTCATTTAACCAAGTCTATGTGATTCTCTAAAACAAATATATATAAAATAAGTTAAAATTTCTGATCTTCTTTAAACATTCCAATTTTATCACTTTAAAAGAGATTAGAATTGAAAAAATAAAAGAACTATAATTTACTTATTTAATGAAACTTATTGCAATTTTCTGAAATAAACAATTAAATATTAAAGCAAAATAAATTTAAATAAGAAAATTTCAATTTAAAAGAGTATTGGAAGCATTAGACAAATAAGATAATACAACAAATAGAATATCATATCTTCTTTAACATCAACATCTAAATTAAATAAAAATTAGAAATAATTAAGAATAGTTGTAAATGATATATTATTAATTATATCATCCTGCAATTACTTATGAACACAATTATAAATTAACTTCTTGTTTTTAAATAGTACTTTTTATATCTCCTATTACATCTAATGGATTTGGAACCATTGATTCACACATCAAAATCTAAATATAATATATTTATTTGATTACAATTTTTTAATTGCAATATTTTTCTAGATCTTATTTAATATTAGCTATGGTTGTAGTACCAGGTAATCGGAGTTATAAAATACGAGTTTGATCATCAAGTTTTGTATTTTTCTCATTTGCCAAATCTTATAATGCCTTAATAAATTATTATCTATCCTATTATGCAGTTGAATTATATATTTATAGATTGACTATGATATGGTCTCCTCTCGCTAATTAAAAGATAGAAGAGTACATGTATTTTTAAGTAAAGCTTCTTGATATTAATGCATTAAAATAATTATTGTTTTATAATATATTTTTTAATTTGTTTTAATTATCTAGATTCTTGATAAAGTGTAGATTTTATTGATTATTGATAAAATATTTGATTTAGTATTGAATAGTTTCATATAATACTTTATTCATTTTCTTATGTTTATAACAGTTGTAATGTGTGTTAATATTAAAAGATAGAAGTGTAGTATGTAAGTCTGTCTATAATATATAAAAATCAGATAATAATTTAAATAGTTTAAAAATAATGGACGAGAACAAAACAGCTGATGGGTAAAAATTATTAATAAATATAGTTCTGAGTAAGTAGTGATCTTTGAAGAAAAAATCACTAAAGTAAATGGAGAAGTGGCAATAAAGAGATATTAGAGAGGAAAGTTTTTAGGAAAGGGTGGTTTTGCTAAGTGTTATGAAGCAACAAATTTAGAGACCAAGAAAGTTTTAGCAGCCAAGATAATTGCTAAAAGTAGTTTAACTAAGAATAGAGCTCGTTAGAAAGTAATTATATGATTTAATGAATTAGCTTATTTCTGAAATAAAAATACACAAAAGTTTACAAAATACTAATATTGTTCAATTTGAACATGTATTTGAGGATCACGAAAATGTATACATTTTATTAGAGTTATGTTCTAATCAAGTAACAATCATACATTTAAATTAGACTTTAAATGAATTAATAAAAAGACGTAAAAGACTTACAGAAATTGAAGTATAATGCTATGTTGCATAAATAATTAATGCATTAAAATATTTACATGCAAGTAATGTAATTCATAGAGAGTATATTTTATTTATTTATATTTTAAGTCTCAAATTAGGAAATCTATTTCTTAATAAATCAATGGAATTGAAATTAGGTGATTTTGGTTTAGCAACAAAATTGGAATTTGATGGAGAAAAGAAAAGAACTATTTGTGGAACACCTAATTATATTGCTCCTGAAGTTTTAGATGGAAAAGTTGGTCACTCATTTGAAGTTGATGTATGGTCATTAGGAGTTATAATATATGCAATGTTAATTGGAAAACCACCCTTTGAAACACCAGATGTCAAAACTACATATAGAAAAATTAGATTGAATTCATATACTTTTCCAGAACATGTTCTTATTTCTGATGCAGCCAAAAATCTAATTACTAGAATTCTTAATTTAGATCCAGTTAAAAGACCTACATTAGATGAAATTATGGCTCATCCATTTATGAATACTGGTGGTTCTATTCCAAAAACTCTTCCACTTTCTACTCTTGCTTGTCCTCCTTCAGCATCTTATAATAAATAATTCTAACCATCCACAAATTAAAGTAGTCTCAAAATGTCAGTAAATGCTATGCCATAAAGATTAACTGAAACTACTCCAAATAATTAAAAAAATCAATAAAGACCAGGCAATGGTTCATCTGATCGTTTTCCATGTATTCAATTATTATTATTATTCTTTAAGTATAAAAACCTAGTTCAAGTGGTAATATTTTAGAGGATAACTTTGGATCTAGTGGTTTAAATAATGCATAAAATGCTGGTTATGGTGGATCCCAAAGACCTTAATCATAAAAACCAAATGATATTAGAAGTAGTCAAAGTTAAAAAACACTTAATACTCCTTTTGGTGGTACTGGAATGTAAGGTACACATTCAGTTAATAATCTTGGATAAAGATAACCATAATAAAAATAAGAAATATATGTTAAAAAATGGGTTGATTATTCTAGCAAATATGGATTGGGTTATCTATTAAGTAATGGTGCTACAGGAGTCTTTTTTAATGATTCTACTAAAATTATATTAGATACAAAATCATTATAATTTGAATACATGGAAAGAAAAGGAACTGATAAATAAGATTTTTGTGAATCACATAATTTAAATGATTATCCTAGAGAATTATAAAAGAAAGTTACTTTACTTCAACATTTTAGAAGTTATCTTGAAGGTGAATAAAATAAATAAGATATGGCGTTTGAAGAATATGATAATAAATAATTAGTTTATGTTAAAAAATGGATGAAAACAAGACATGCTATTATGTTTAGATTATCAAATAAAATTGTCTAAGTATTTATATATATTAATATAATTAGGTTAATTTCACTGACAAAACTGAGATTATTTTATCATCAGAACATAAAATGGTTACTTATGTAAATAAAGCTGGAGAAAGAAGTCATTATCCTTTAGCTACTGCTCTTGATAGTTAAAATACTGAAATGGCTAAAAGACTTAAGGTAATCATATTCATTTACCTCCTTTAAGTATACTAAAGAAATCTTGACTCATATGCTCAATGGCGGTCATACAGGAGATCAAAAACCTAACTAAATGACTGGTACCAATTGGTAAAATTCTGGACCATGAAAAGATTATTTACATATCAATAAATAAGTGCATTTAAAAAAACAATATTCATTAAATAATTATAAATATAATTTATTTACACTTTAAATATCTATTAAATAATAATATATATCAGAATACAATCTAGTAAGTTTTTAGACTTTAATCCCAAATAATCAAATAACATTAATCTTTCTCTGGAATGTATAAAATGTTACCAAATATAGAAGAACTTTAAAATTCCATACAATTCTATAATATTGCATATGTTCCATCTAATTGTTATCTCATTGTATAAATAATATTTCTATTCTTTATTAATATTAGATTATGATCATGAACTTAAATAATAGGAAATCCAGGTTAGTCAAGATTCTTTTTAGCATCTTCATACTAATTATCTAATAATAATTATTCTTATTTTTATTCATAAAAGTCATTGTCAATTTTTTTAAAAAAACTAATTCTATTAATATTTCTTGTCTCCTTTTAAAATTCAGTAATCAAAATGAATAAATCATTTCTTATAAAAGATATTCTATTACTACATTCTTTTATAGTTGAATTCACAATTTACATTAATGTCCATTTTTCTTCTGTTTTTTATCTAACAATAATCATTTTATTCTCACAATAGGATACTAAGTACATTTCAGAATCATTTAAACTTAAACTCAAAATTCTTCCTTCATGTTCATATAAAGAATATTCATATTTTAGTTAAGATGTATCAAAATTGAGTTGATAAACCTATATCTCTTTACCTCCACTAAATAATTAAGTTTCCTTCTTATTTATTATTAAACAATTAATATATCCATTCTGTTTATGAAAATCTTATTATTAGCAAATATCTATATTATCAGAATATTTCCAAATAGCAAGTTTCTCATCAGCAGTAACAAAAGAATTATAAAATTTACTATGAATTATACAAGTTACTGATAATTCATTATTCAATTTTTCTATTTATTTTATTCTTTCCCAGATTAAATTATTTAATTGATAAATATTTATTTTATTACCTTAATTAGTAATCATAAGTAATTTAGATGGATTAAAAGCTAATGCATTACAACTCTCATTTTAGTAAGATAGAGGTTTATATTAAATAGGTCCATATCTAGTAAGATCCTATATAATATAATCTTGATTATATCTTTAATTAGAAAATATTAAATTGTTTTGAACTTATTATCTTAAAATGTTATCTATAAGTTTGATTGGATTATTATCAGTAGTATTTTTATTGATTTAATTAGATTTTACAGTAAATAAATTATTTTAATCTACATTTGATACCATAGATGCAATCATATTAAAAATCTGTAAATTTAATTCTGCATTTTTTAAGTCTTCAATTTGATTGCATTATTATTTCAATATATTTGCTCCCTATTAAAATAGATTAAATATTGCTTAATTAAATTAACAATTAATCTTACGTTAGTTATTAATTTATATGTTATTTTATTGTTAAATTTTGTCTCTTAAATATTAGTTCAATTTTTTATAACTTTTTTCTTTATTCTTAAGAAATATAGACCATTTGTCACAAAATATTTCCAATGACTCTCCTGTTTTATTTTGGCATTTAATACAAAGCGTTAGAAATGAATTTGAGGAGTCTTAATAAAACACTTTTGTTATTGGTTGTTAATGAAAAGTACATAATGTATTTTTTAATGAATTTAGTAATTCAGAAGTACTTGTTTCAATTTTAGGTTCAATTTAAAATAAAGATTCTAGTATATATTAGTATCCTTCTGATAATTTAGATATATTTGTAAAATTTTGAATTTTATGTAATAATTTATAAGAAAATTAAAGATTACATTGTTTGATTGAATGTTTAAACTGTAATGTCTCATTTTGATCCTTAATAGAATTAGGACATCTAAGAGAATAAATTTCATCAAATGAATTACTTTTATTTTGTACATCTTTTATTTTTGATATTATTCGTATCCATTCATTTACACACAAAACTATACTATTTATTTCATATATAATATCTTATTTATATGAATTTAATAACTGTAATAATTTCTCAATGGGTTTAATTTACTATTCAATAATAATTTTTCTAAAATTTTCTTTTTATTCTTTTTTTTCATCCATCTCTCTTAATGCATTTTCATATCTTATTGATATTTCATGTCCTTTAGAATTTTGATAACATTAGTCACATAATAATCTTTAATTATTAGGTAATTGATTATTTAATAGAAAAACACCAATTTTATTTACTTCGCATACACATTTTCTATTAATATAATCTTCTCTCATTTAATCTTTCATCTTTTAAAATATTTAATTACTTTTTATTTATATTAATAATAATCTAATAGCATATTTTATTATATGCCAAATAAACATCAATCAATTAGATTTAAAATGAATATAACTAGTTTTTTGTTATAAATTGTTTATTTTATTTATGTATCCTCTAATATAATATCAAATTAATTGTAAATCATTTTAATTATAAAAATGAAAAAATCAATAATAAGACCAAGTAATCAATTAAATTCTCCTTCAATATCTCACTATAGATCATAAACTAATGGTTCAGGTATGATTGATCAATCTAGGATTTTGGAAGAAAATAGTGAAAGATTTTAAAGAACTTGGAATATATTGGAAAGTGTGGAAGAATTAAAGAGTGTACGTTAGATAGTGAAGTAGGTGACAACGGAGCCATGTATTTAATGTGAATGTTAATTGGGAGGAACTATAATATCTGGTAAAGTTTATAAAGTATCTCCTATGGAGTTTTATTATTGTAATATTGGAACAAGAGGATAGAAATCACCTTTAAATTGTACTATGTTTTGTGATGGAGAGTTTTAGATAATGATTTCATTTAATTCACCTTTTCCAACTAAATTTAATTGTGATTAAGTTATTCGTAGTAAATAATGGGCAGTGAGACATAATGGAGAAGATAAATTACATTTAGCAGTAGTTGCAAGGAAATAAACAGATATAAAATTTTTAGTTCATTTTGGATAAGCAGATTCTTTTAGGAAATTAGTTCGTATGACTAGTGATCATGATAGAATATATATAAGTGATGATATACCAAAAACACCTTAATTTATTGTTAATTAGAATAAAGTATTAGCATTTAAGAAGGTGAATAAATTTGAGATGGAAGTTAGTAGATCAGATCGTTTCTTACAGATATTAAAAATAAGAAATCAACAAAAAAAATCAGTATTGGAAGAAAACTAAATGAAGAACCTTGAATTTAAAGCTAAGGAATGGGCACATAATGAATATAAATTAATTACATAAGCATTAAGAAATAGACATAAGAAGAGAGAATAAAAATATTTATGGTTTGAATTACTTTATTATATCAAATTTGTAGACACACTCTAAATATTTTTATAATAAAGAAGAAAGTAATTAATGAAGAATAAAATGATGGTTATAGGTTTATAATTGAGAATCAAGTCTTTCAAGGATAATAGATAGAAATAGAGAGGTGATATTTAACATAGAGTAATAGGAGATACTGTAATGTCTTTGATGATTTATTGTAAATAGACAAGAAGAAGATTAATACATAATTGTTTAGTTTCTGTATTACCTTTGTTAAAGTGGAGAGCATCATTATTTATGTTTAAAAAGAAAGCTATGATTACAAGTGGAAAATTATAATTAATAAAGATTAATCTTAATTAATTTATAAGAAATGTAAGAGATTATAAAGCTAAGATGATTTAAAAATGGGATTAATATACTTTGAAGATACATTCTATTCCATCATTATAAAAAATGGATAAGAGATTTATTACTTGGATCAAATATTTATATGAAAAAGGATATCAGGTTTATTTTTAGAATTAATTTATTACTTTATTAATGAGAGATCGTTATCGTTCTCATATTAGAGAATAGAGAGAAATAAAAAAATATAGATTAGAATTAAAAGCTGCCAAATTAGAATTGAGATTTGCTAGAGAATCTTTAGATATTTTAACTTTGAGATAAAGAATATTTAGATTGAACAATGATATATATGCTTTGTAAGTGAAAAACTAATTCTTTATTCATTCTGATGTTGAAAGATTTGTAAATTCAATTTTAGAGTAGAGCTCATTTATCTTTTTAGATGAGGATACTAATCAATTAAATTAAGAAAAATAATCTCGTATTAGAGTGAGTTTAAAAAGATAAAAGACAATGAGAATCTCAAAGAATCTTTGAATTGTTTATGTTAATTTTTTATTATTTATAATATCATAAGTGATATTTTAATAAAATGAAATTGTCTATTAAAGATTAATACATGAATTTAATACTACTTATCAATACTATTCACTTAAATAATCTCAAGTGGGTACTTTAGAAATATTGAAATCTAAATCATATAATAAATAGAATAAAAAGTATGGATGGATATCTATTATATAAGTTATAATATATGTAAATTGAATGCTTATCATTTGAATTAACATTGAAGGCTGAATTAACAAAAAAATTGAAATAACATTAAATGAATTATGTAAATTCTTAATTATAAATTAATATCCATATGAATAATCAAAATACTGTTGTTGAATAGACTCAACTATCATTCAATTTAGATACTAAAAATAAAATAGAAAGTAATACAAATCAATATAAAACATAAACTAATTAATTAGAGAATTACAATTAAACATTATAAAATTCTGTTAAATTATAAGATGGAATTATGGTTGATCTTAAGAAATAAAAGGAGACATTATTGACATACAAGAAGATGTATTATAATATATTTGAATCATTAAGACAAATATAATTAAATCAGATGTAAAAGAAGTATGTTAGACTAATATAAAAGAGAGATCTTCAGTAAAGTACTGAAATTAGGATTGATTAGAGTGTTGACTTTAAGGAATATACTTTTGATATATTATAAAATATGATTAATTAAATTAATGGCTTCTAATATGTTTCAATAGAATGATATTAACTTCAATAAGAAAGTCGATGAATTTAACAATCTCTATAAATAATATTCCATGACTTAGAGTAAACAACTTACATTAGAGAAAATGAAACTTACTCATGTTTAAGCTGAATAATAAGTAATTGAAATAATCAATCACTACTATAGTTCAAATTTATGGAAATTGAATACAGTTCCTTTAATGAGTAGAATAAACAGGAATTTGCATAAAAATTTAGATAAAATAAGATGCTTTATACAGAATGCTAAAAGAAATTAAGAGATCTATAATCAGATATTGATAAGCAACCATAATCAAACCTTAACACTGTTGTCAAAAAAACATAGCCATCTTAGATTAGTGGATTAAATTCTGATTTACACTCATAAATTAAGTAATTAAATCATCTGGATTCACGATTACTTGAAGCAGAAGACACTTAAATAAGCATTCTANTCAATTTTAGAGTAGAGCTCATTTATCTTTTTAGATGAGGATACTAATCAATTAAATTAAGAAAAATAATCTCGTATTAGAGTGAGTTTAAAAAGATAAAAGACAATGAGAATCTCAAAGAATCTTTGAATTGTTTATGTTAATTTTTTATTATTTATAATATCATAAGTGATATTTTAATAAAATGAAATTGTCTATTAAAGATTAATACATGAATTTAATACTACTTATCAATACTATTCACTTAAATAATCTCAAGTGGGTACTTTAGAAATATTGAAATCTAAATCATATAATAAATAGAATAAAAAGTAATATATGTAAATTGAATGCTTATCATTTGAATTAACATTGAAGGCTGAATTAACAAAAAAATTGAAATAACATTAAATGAATTATGTAAATTCTTAATTATAAATTAATATCCATATGAATAATCAAAATACTGTTGTTGAATAGACTCAACTATCATTCAATTTAGATACTAAAAATAAAATAGAAAGTAATACAAATCAATATAAAACATAAACTAATTAATTAGAGAATTACAATTAAACATTATAAAATTCTGTTAAATTATAAGATGGAATTATGGTTGATCTTAAGAAATAAAAGGAGACATTATTGACATACAAGAAGATGTATTATAATATATTTGAATCATTAAGACAAATATAATTAAATCAGATGTAAAAGAAGTATGTTAGACTAATATAAAAGAGAGATCTTCAGTAAAGTACTGAAATTAGGATTGATTAGAGTGTTGACTTTAAGGAATATACTTTTGATATATTATAAAATATGATTAATTAAATTAATGGCTTCTAATATGTTTCAATAGAATGATATTAACTTCAATAAGAAAGTCGATGAATTTAACAATCTCTATAAATAATATTCCATGACTTAGAGTAAACAACTTACATTAGAGAAAATGAAACTTACTCATGTTTAAGCTGAATAATAAGTAATTGAAATAATCAATCACTACTATAGTTCAAATTTATGGAAATTGAATACAGTTCCTTTAATGAGTAGAATAAACAGGAATTTGCATAAAAATTTAGATAAAATAAGATGCTTTATACAGAATGCTAAAAGAAATTAAGAGATCTATAATCAGATATTGATAAGCAACCATAATCAAACCTTAACACTGTTGTCAAAAAAACATAGCCATCTTAGATTAGTGGATTAAATTCTGATTTACACTCATAAATTAAGTAATTAAATCATCTGGATTCACGATTACTTGAAGCAGAAGACACTTAAATAAGCATTCTAGATAATCTTCGTAGTTAAAAAGAAAAATTATTAAAAGCCATTGAAGATGTAATACTAGTTACTAATTTAGACTAAAGAAATCTAGAGTGGAGTTAAAATGACTTAAAGACATGCAACCATGATTAAGAATAGGGAATCATATAATAAAGGGATATTGATGACTTTGGTTTGCATATTAACAATTGGAAATATACTTATTATATACTATAAATTTGTTCATTGAAAATACATGAATTAAATATTATATTTATGATATTAAGCACAATTTTCATTTTATTTTATATCAATCAAGCTCTTGCGATATGTTCAGGTATACTAAAAAATTGAATTAAGCAGATGATATACCCTACTTAACCACCAGAAACCTTAGACCTACCTAATCCTTATGTGACAATACTATGATGTTCAATCTATCATTTGTAGATTACCCACTTACTATTGAAATTGCCAAACAACTACAGACAATATACACAATTGCTCCAATTTCAATGCTCTCGGCATCTGACATGCATGGTAATCTAAATGGTATTAGTTCTAAAAATATCTTTTAAAGCCTACACTGCAACTAGTTTTGAGTTTAGATCCCCATCTTAACACTAAATAGAAGGAACTTAATATGATTTAGAAATGCTAATTCATCATTAATTATAAGAAGGATTAGTTTCAGATTCTCAAATGGCCATTGTATCTATCCTATTCAAAATTGATAAAAAGTAATCACAACCATTTTTTGATGATTACTATTTCAAGATATTGAAACATCAAAACACTACCACTCTTACAATTAATTTTCACAATTCCCTTGGAACATAAATTCCTTAAGATTCCACATTCTATACTTATATGGGTACATTTAATTCACATTTGTTGGATTGCAAATAGTTGGTACAATGGTATGTATTAGATACTCCACTTCCTATATCTTCATAATAAGTTGATCAATTTAATTATTTCTTTAATGGCAATTACACCAAAAGAGAAAACATCTCTTAGGAAAAAACAACTGAAGTGATAGAAATATTAAAATTAAAGGGAAAATATTGTGAAAGCCATTTAGCCCGTGATTTTGGTTTGTTCTTAGGCTATTGTGCTATGATATTCATAATTTATAAATCAATTTGACATTTATATATTATTTAATTGAAATTAAATCAGTACTTTAAGAGATGCAAAGTATTTGAAATTCCGTATATGTTCATTATTGATTTTTTGAATTTCCTTGGACTTACATAATTGGATGATGGTTATGTTATTGCCTTTTAAGGTGATAACATCTCCAATTAACTCCAATTTCTATGGATCTTTTTTGGAAAGAGAGGTTGATCTATTGTAATTGATTTATTGAAGTGGAACAATTTAGTATGCACTTTAGCTTTTGGAGATGATAAAGGAGGCATATTAATTTTCTTTGATTGATTAACAAGATCAACTTATTAAACTGTTACTTTTGGTTTAAATGTTGATAATATACGTAACAAATTTACTTAGTCTTTGAAGCCTAACAAAATATTTCTATTTTTACATTATTTTAAAGAAAGAATACGCTTTGATTGACTTTGTGAATTCCCATGTTTGAGTCTCAAAAATACAATTCTTGCTAAATTCTAATTACGATGTTAAGGATTATCAATTTTAACAAATTACATCCATTCCTTACTTGATTTAAAATACCCAAACATCTCTCCTTAACAAGATTTTCGACGAGAAATAGTTTATGGAGTTTCCAAAGGTCCAGATGCACAAGCCTTGATTGCATTTCTTCTGACATATCGTACTCTTGTGTTTATAAACTTATGAACAAGCAAAGGAATTGTTCTTGGCAGAGACTTAGACCTATAATCACATCTCTTGAATTATTTGTACATGAACAGTAAATTCAATAAGAGATTTATATAAATTATTTATACATCCAAAATAATTTGGTAAGAGAGGAATTATAATTAAATACAGATGTAGTGATAATTTTATATTATATATATAATTCATGCGTATATTCCTATTTAATTCTTAGTTAAAATTGTTGAAAGCTTTTTGAATTCTAAATTACTATTCTTTAATAATGTATAAATATTTTAAGAAAATAGAATATCTATATAGATCTATGAATAAATAACATCCTCCCTGGGGTTCTTAAATAGGTGTGGCACATGGTGGTGTCATTGGGTATTCAAATAGTGAACCTAATTATGATTTC
The DNA here is from genome assembly GCA_905182975.1 of Paramecium primaurelia. Taxonomy (NCBI): domain Eukaryota; phylum Ciliophora; class Oligohymenophorea; order Peniculida; family Parameciidae; genus Paramecium; species Paramecium primaurelia. The sequence continues at coordinate 129,335 of CAJJDM010000160.1, forward strand.
AAAAAAATTCACCTTTATGAGGTTCATTATAAAAAAGAAGAATCTGGATTGAGATGTGATATTTTTATGGGATATAAGTAAAATAAATATATATATAGATATTAATGTGTTGAATTTGCAAGAAGGTTTTTTGTTTTGAATTATAAAACCATGTTTACAGATGTATAAAAAGCACCAGACATTTGGGATTTAGAAACTGTTGAAGATTTAACAAAAGAATCTGGTACATTTCCATTTGTTGGATTTAAATAAGGAGGAAATGAGTAAATTATATAATTGAATTATTAGACCACCAAAATTTGGTGATTTATTATTAGCTCCATAAAGTGAACATTAACCTTGGGGTCATGTAGCTGTAGTTGTTGGAGTTGGTGATGGATACATTGATTTAGCTGAATAAAACTATGAGGATGCTGGTTGGATTACAGAAACATATGCTAGAAGAGTAAAAGTAGAATGCAAAGATGGCAATTACTTTGTCACATATATTAGAGTTGGGTATTAATTGGAATTTAAACATTATTCAGATTTGAAGATTAATTTAATGAAAGTTGGGACAAGAATGAGATAATTATTGGTTGGAAAAGAATAATATTTAATTGAGTTTATTATCATACGTATTATTTATTATTAATATCTAATATGGACTCATCAGCTACAACAAGACGTCTTCAACATCTTTCAAGACATTTCAAAGCTTCCAATATAACTACTCCTCCTGTTCGTGTTACTGTTACAGGTGCTGCTGGAAATATTGGATATGCATTAGTTCATATGATTGGATAAGGTAGACTTCTTGGACCAAATCAATAAATCATTTTAACTCTTTTAGAATTACCAATGGCCAAGGATTAATTGGAAGGCACAATGATGGAACTCAGAGATTGTGCTTTTCCACTCTTGAAGGAAATTAAAGGAACAACTCAATATGATTAAGGATTTATGGGTTGTGACATAGCTATATTGGTTGGTGCTAAACCAAGAGGACCTGGCATGGAAAGAAAGGATTTATTAGCTGCTAATGCTCGTATCTTTAAAGAGTAAGGAGAAGCATTAGAAAAGTATGCCAGCAGAAATGTTAAAGTTTTGGTTGTAGGAAATCCTGCCAATACAAATGCTTTAATCACAGCACATTTTGCACCAAGCATACCAAAATCTAATTTTACAGCACTTACTCGTCTAGATTAAAATAGAGCCTAATCCATAGTTGCCTAAAGAGTTAGTGCAAATGTTGAAGATGTTAGAAATATTATTATTTGGGGAAATCATAGTACTACTCAATTTGCTGATGTTAGTCAAGCAACTGTTTAATAAAATGGAATTTCATATACGTATTAATTTATATTTAATAAGTGTTCGAGGATTAGTGGCTGATGATGCTTGGCTTTAAAAAGCATTTGTTGAATAGGTGGCAAAGAGAGGTGGAGCTATTATTGAAAAGAGAAAGGCTTCATCTGCTGCTTCTGCTGCTAGTGCTGTTTGTGATCATATTCATGATTGGTTAATTGGAACTGATAATGGGTATTTAAATAAAATTTATATTATTAGAACATTTGTGTCCATGGGAGTAATTACAGATGGAAAACTATATGGAATCAAAGAATAAGTTTGTTTTTCATTCCCATGCATTTGCAAAGATGGAAACATCAAAGTAGTTGAAGGTTTGAAATGGGATCAATTCTAATAGTCTATGATTGACAAAACATTGAAAGAGTTGTTAGAGGAAAAAGAAATGGCTTTATCTGTTGTTATCCCTAAATGAATAGAACAAAATATAAATATAAAATATAATTATTTATTATTGATATATAAAATATAAAATAATTAAAAAGGTTTAATAAATCTTTTAAAAAAATATGACCACGAAGGAAGAGTTTGAAAAGTATTAAGAATCATTAGAAGGTGATAGTAATGTTCAAGATGATTAGAGTTATTCTCAAAACAAATCTGTCTAAACTTATTTAAAACCAGAAGTAGTTGGACCATCTGTTCTTATCGAAAAAGCACAAACGAGTTATGAATTTAACGATGAAAGATACGATTTATACTCAGAATCTAGAGAAATTTTTTCGAAACCAAATGATTCAAATTCTTAATATTAAGATTAAGAATAAAAAAGTGAAGAACTATATGAATCAAATTTTGTATATTAAGATAAGAAATATGAAAGTTTAGAACTCTAATAACTTAATAACTATTAATATTAGAATTAACTATCGAATGGAACTATAGAAAGATAAAAAAAATTGAGCGAAAATGACCATAGCCTTATTTTAGTAGATAAATTAGACATAATTTAAAATAAAGATCGATTAAATGAAAGTGTTGATATGCTATTAACTATAATTCTTTAGGTAAAAGAGAAGTTTTAAGAAGAAATAAAAGTCTAGGAAAAAAAAGACTATTACATGAATAAATTATAAAAGTTTAGTTAGAAAAAGATTATGAAAAAATTCAAGATTAAATAATTTAAAGATAATTAATACAATTTTATAAGTTAATATTTAATAAGACAAGAAAATGAAGAATCCTTAAAAATTTTATTATCTTGTTTTATAGAATATACTTTTCAATGGATCAATCTACTTGATTTTAAATAAGAAGGAAAAAGTTAAACATTTAAAGAAATATAAGAATTCCTCAAACAAGAAATCATTGAATAAACAACAATTAAATTAGGTATTTAAAACTATTTTTAAAATAAGACATATTAAAAATTTGATTTTATAGAATTTGTGATAAATTTATTAAAAATTTACTAGGAGTTAAAAAATTTACAAACTTAAGAATTGATAATATATTAATAGTAATAAGAAATTTATTTATAATAATTAGATGCTTACTAATAATAATTATTTGATTTCTTAAAAAAAATATCTGAAATGAAGTTAAATAGATATAAATAAAAAATGAATATTAACTTTTCTTTAAAAACTTTTAAAAAATTAATTTCATGTGATGCAAAACCTGAAGTATTAAATGCAATCAAAGCTGCTAAAAGAAAACCTAAATAATTTTTAAATGAATTAATTTTGAATGATGAAGAAATTAAGGATTTTTAGGAAGCAATAGAAAAATTACTAAAAAAAGCAAAAAAATTATGATTACTTTAATACTTCTTATTTATAAAGTCTCAAATAAATAAATATCAATTAAGATCATTATCATCATCAATAAAATCTCCAACATCTTCATTATTTTCTTATTCATCAAGTATTTATTCTTCCTTATGTACTTATAAATTTAATTATTATTCTTGCACCATTTATTAATCTTAATTGTCTTAAGATGATTGAGGTTTATTCTATTATTATTGGCTTTCATCAAGTTCTTAAATTTCATTGAGTTATTTATTAGACTATTTTGTATTAACATTATCTTATGATCCTTAATGAGCAGTTTTTTTCTATCCACTAACTAAAATGGCTCTTTTAAAAGACACATCTCCTGTTTTACCAACTTTATTAGGAGTTGTATTATTAGATTTTTGACTAGATGATCTATTTTCTTATGAATGTGTAGATGTATTTTCTTGCATATAATTCTTTCTTTATGATAATAAACTCATTTAATATTTAGTAGGATTATTTGATAATGCAGATAAATTCTTGACATTTGATTTTTATTTAGTTTAATCAAGGATTTCTTAAAATAAAGTTTCTAGATTATTCTTAGATTTCAAGAGTTCAGTATTTTCCATTTCTAATTGTTTATTTCTTTATTTAAATCTATTTGTATAACCTTAACTAGTCTTTAATTAAGTTGCTAAAGATCTCTATTACTATTTAAGTAATTCAATTTCTTAATCTTTTTCAAGGATTTAATTTTTAAGATTTTATAATTCATTAGATTTTGTTTTAGAATTCATTTATAATAAAGATTCTAATTTAGATTTTAAATCAGAATTATCTTAAAGAATTCTTAATTAAAGTTGTTTTGATTTTTATAATTCTTCATCTTTGAATATAATTTATTCTTAATGTTTTTATGAAATTTAAATAGATTTTTTGAGCTATATAAATGGAGTATATTTATACTTCAATATCTAATTATTTAGAATGTTCAAGTGATTTAATATATTGTCTATTGCTTTCTTGTAATTTGGATTCTAATTCTTTGATTTTGAGTTCTAAATCAGATATTTTCTTTGTCTATTCTTTTAGAGTCTTGTTTGCTTATGATAATTGAGTATCTAGAGTAGCATTTTCCCTTTAATATAAATACAATTAGTAAATACTTTTCAAATTATTTAGTAGTTTATTCAAATTATTTTTTGGCTTCATTCAATATATCATCCTTTTCAAGTAATCTGTTCTTAAAGAGTTCTTATTCATTAGTAGACTAAATTAATTAAAATAAATACCTTTTCTTTTGTTTTTTCTAGGATTTACATAATTTTTGTCATTTCTTCTTTATATTCTTTTTAAGTATCCTTCAATTAATTTTAAAGTTCCAAGATCTGCTTTTAATAAGTTGTATTTGAATCTTCTGCAAGTTTAAGTTTATTTAATAAGTCACCATTAGTCGTATTAAGTTGTTATAATTAAGAATTGAGTGTTTAATTATCATTTAGTAAATTATCTTTAAGTAATTTTAAATTATTGAGTTCATCAGTAAGAGTATTAATATTGACATTCTATTGAGTAATCAGAATCAATTATTATGATTGTTTCTCTAATTATTCATTCAATGATTAGATTTATTAATCTTTTTCATTTAATTCTTTCTATAATTGTGGAATAATTTATTCATGATGAGATATCTTGGTTTCTCTTTCTTTGAGTTAAATATCTTTTTCACTAAGAAGATGTTCATAATGATTAGTGATTTATTGTAACTGAGATTCAGAATTAGTGTTTTCTCCAGATTTAGCTATTAATTATTAATTGAGATCTTTTGCTTCACTCAATTATACTTCAACTTCATTCAATTTACGTTGGAGTGTTTGAATTTGATTCTAGATTATAAATTATATTTACATTAAAATCTCTTTCTTTAGATCTCCATTCCACAACATCACTTTGATTCTTTTCTATTAGTTTAAGATTTTATTATTCAAGCATTCTCACTTTTTCACCAAGTTCAACTACCTAAAACAATATTGATTTTATATATATACTTCTGAATTATTTTAGATTGATCTTTATAATTCTTCAACTTTATCTGTAAGTGTTACTATTTGTCTATGTCTATTTTGTATATCATCTTCTAAACTTTTAATTTTAGTTTGTAATTCTTATTCTTTAGACATATTGATAATTATTAATTATGTCTGAATAATCAGAAGAAGAATCCTAATAATTATAATAAAAAGAAGAAGAACAATAGGATAGTCAAATTATATAATAAGAGGATAAGACTGAGTAATAATTATAGTAAATCCCATATGTTCATATGTTAAATAATAAATATAATGTGAGAGAAGCTGTTCATGCAGGATCCTGGTATTCTAGCAAAAGTAATGAATTAAAAATACAGATTAATTGTTGGTTAGAATAAGCAAAAGCAGAAGTAACTACAGTTGCATAATTGAAAGCATTAGTTGTTCCGTAATATATTTATAATTAAATTAAGTCATGCAGGTTATGCTTATTCTGGTCCAACAGCTGCATTCAGTTACAAATATTTAAAGAAATATCCTCCTTCTGAAAAATTAAAAGTATTTATTCTTGGTCCTTGTCATTATGTTTATATAACTTAATGTTGTTTAACTAGATAAGAAATCTATGAAACTCCATTAGGAAATATTAAAGTAGATCTAGAAAGTATGTAATTAATGATCATATTATTAGCTGTTAAATAATTACATGAATAAGGATTATTTGAATAATCAGACAAAGATGCAGAAGAGGAAGAACATTCAATTGAAATGTAATTACCTTTTTTAGCTCATATTTTGGGTACTGATAATTTTACTATAATTCCAATTATGGTTGGATCAATTGATGCTAAATCTGAAGAGTATTATGGTAGATTGTTAAGTGAATATTTTGATATGGATGATACTCTATTTATTATATCAACTGATTTCTGTCATTGGGGAACTAAATTTGCTTATACTTATTTTAATAGTGCAGATGGAGAAATATTTGAATCAATTGAAAAATTAGATTAGAAAGCTATGGAACATATTGAATTACATGATTTAGATAAATTTAATGATTATTTAAAAGAATATGAGAATAATATTTGTGGAAAACATTGTATTGCCATATTATTACATGTATTTGTATATATTTTATATTGAAAGTGTATAGCAATGAGTTAAAATACACATATGATGGAAACTAAATTTATTAGATATGCATAATCTTGTTTAGTTAGAGATAAGAAGGATTCTTCAGTTAGTTATGCAGCAGCTATTACATTTTTAGAAGATTGAATAAAAATTAATTTGATTAAATAAAACATATATATATATAAATATATACTCATTCGATAATAATGGCTGAGTCATGATTTTATCCTATTTTTGATTTGTTTTATTGAAATTTTTATTATTCTTCCATTCTTGCTTATTATTGTAATTTCATTTGATTTATATAATAATTATTAGCATAGAAATTAGCATAACTATTACTCCTTAGATGTTGATTAGATGATAACATCATATTATTTATTACATTTTATAAAGTGTTTGAATATGGTGATGTATTAATAGACTCTTTAGTTTTGACTATTTACAATTTATAAAAGATATTATTTGTTTCATTAGATAAAATCTCTAAATTAATCATACGATTATTATTTTTAATTGCATAATTAGGTAGATTATCTAAATTCAACAATTTTTGAATATTTTCATTAACTATTTATCCATTATTGTCAAAAGTGATTTCATTAACTTAAATATCATACTTTTTGATTGTATTTAAGATTGCATATTAATATGCATCAATCTAAATAGTAAAGAGTTTCTTTTTACATAAGGGACATCTCCATTTTCTAGGTTACATAGAATACATGGCTGTAATATAGTTTTCTAATCCAAAACATTAGATATGTTAACATAGAGATCCTCTTATAGGTGTATTCATTAAATTAAATGTAATTGCACATGTTAATTAGACAGTTATACTATCTACTTTAATATCATCTGCTTGATGTTTATTCAAATAAAGAGAGATGAAATCCTAACATTATTCAATATTCATCCAATTTTCACTTTGATTAATTATATTGTCTAATAATTACTTTGCATTAAATTACTCTATTGAATAAACACCTAGAAAATATAAATGACCTAAGGATATTCTATATTGACTTCTTTAATCAGGTGTGGGTATACATTCTTTGATTTATAAACAATTCTATGGTAATACTTCAGTAGTAAGGATATGATCATCTTTTCTTTTTTTAAGACTATGATTATTAATGAGTGGTTTGAAATCTTAGATTTTCTTTTAATTTAAGAATAGTTCTCCTATATCAGGCCAAGTGATTTCTTCACAATTGATTTTATTTTCTTATCTTACACATCTGATATTAATAATAGTTTGATCACAAGGAAAATTAAATGCTTTATGATTAATTTAACCAATTTATTGAAAAGGAGAAGGTGGAACTAAAGAATTTTATATTTTGTTAAAATGATCCATATACTTAAGTACACAAGGTGGACATACAAATTCCATATCTTTGTAACATTTATCAAAAGATTCTTTAGATTTTGAAATACAGTTGAAATGCAAATAATTTAAGCATAAAAGGCATTGTATTAAATTGTCTTATTCAATTGGTGGTTTTCCTTAACATACACAATATTCACATTTGGCTTCCTTTTCAGATGGTCCTGTATTTATTCTTCTATACTTTAATTTAACAGAATTTGGTATGCAAATTTCATCTTCAATAGTTTAAGATGGTTAAGTAGTTTATTATGTATTAAGAGGTTATTATTAGGAACAAGGGATATTAGTTTATTGTGATGGTTATTATAATTGAGGATCTTCTTATTATATTGGATCATCTTGATTATTATTTTTATTAATCTATTCTTCATCATCTTCAATTTACATAGGTTCAGGTTCTGATTATGATTTTCTTTCTTATGCAATAATCTTTTAGATTAAAGTTGTTTAAGTTTAAAAGTAAGCATGAATCTAATCATTGATTTCATCTACAATTTATAAGTATTTGACACAATCACAACGCAATTAACTTAGGGAATACAATTCTAGAAATGTATTTATGGAAGATGGTTGTTTGTAATACTATTATATCTATTGAGTTTATAAGTCAGATAGATGATGTTTAGATGAAGTCTTATTAATGAGATCTAAGATGTGAATGTGTGTACTTATTTCTAATTATTTGAGAAGAGTGCAATTTTTCATTTTAATAAATGTCCATTCTTAAATGATGTGGGTTATGTTTTTGGTTGATTAAAAAAAGAATGAATTAATTGGTTATTTGGGGGCATCTATACTCCCCACTAAAAGATTAGTTAAATCCCACAACCCCCACTAAGTGGAATTAAATTTAGAATCTTTTTTTGCATCTGCAATTTTATTATTTTAAAAAACTTGAGAGAGCGCCTTATCTCATGTTGGATGACATTTATCCGTTGTTTGGTTGGAACGAACCAGTTCCCACAGAGTTTAAAGAGATATTTTCAAAGTGTGTAAAGAAAGAAACAGAAATTGGTCATGATTCCAATTCAAGAAAGTGTAGTAGCACATTAGAAGAATCCTTAAGTATTATATATAACATTCTTAGTTGTTGATGAAGATTATGAAATAATAGGAAAAAGTTAAAATGAAAATTCTATATGTCCAATCTGTTATTAGAATGTGTAACTGGGCAACACACAATTGTACTCAAATCATCTGTCACTTTACTTTGATGTCCATACTTAATGTGCTCTGATGTGCAAACAAAAACCAGCTTCATTGGCTTTACTACATGAACACATCCAATCGGCCAAATTTATTAAGCGTGTTCCTGTAGATTATGATCTACTAGACCTTAATATCAAAGCATTCTTAGAGTTCCGAGTATTCCACACAATTGCTCAAAAACCTTATTTACATCTAACACATTCCACTACACTTAAATAAAAAAAAACCACTTCCATTTTAATAGATTATGCTAATCTTAGAGAATACTTTGGTAAGCGTCCTAAATACTAAATACCATTTCTTTAAGGTCGTATTCAAATTGAACTATACATTATAGATACTAATCTCATGTAAGAGGGTAAAAGTGCTCGTACTTATGAATTCTTTTATAATGCAGAATAAGCAGCTATTGGTGATTACATTTCATTAGAATCAGAAGGAGTATGCATATCAATGTAACTAGAAGAAGAATCAATTTAATTATCTATTAAATCACTACAAATTACACTTCCAACTGAATTAACTACTAGTCTAACAAAATAATCACCTAAATCATCACCTATTATAGATAGTTTCTTATTCTCACCTAAATTAAATAATTTTACTCCTTAAGTAGGTCCAATTCAATCAAGAGTTCGTTTTTAAAGTTTTTAACTTGAAGAAACTATACAAAATTCAATTGATGAATGGACAGAGGATTTATAAAATCTAGAATAGATAAGAGGTAATGTTGTTAATTTTGTGAAAACTTAACATGGTAGTAGATTGATTTAGAAATACTTTACAACTTGTACTTAAATGGAATTAGATTAAATGTTATAAGAAATAGGACCTCATCTTCCAGATTTGATGATTGATCCATATGCAAATTATATGTTTGGTAGTCTTAGTCAAAGTTGTGCTCCACATTAAAGATTATATATTTTATAAACTGTATATATATATATTTATATTATTAGATTGGTAATCGTCTTGTTGATATTGCTTGTGATAAGAAAGGAACTCATGCAATTTAATCATTAGTTTCATTGATTTCTTGTAAATAAGAAGAAGAAATGGTTGAGAATAATATTAAAAATAATATTATTACACTTACTCTTGATAGCTAAGGAACTCATCTTATTAAAAAGATTATTGCACGTTTCTCAGAAGATAGACTTAATTATATATTTAATAAATTAATGGATAGATTTATTTAAGTTGTTAATCATCAATTTGGATTATGTGTATTGAAAGATCTTATAACTAAATTTAAAAATAATTTAGATAAATCAGCCATTATTATTAATAAAATGAAAGATCATTTAGATGAAATTATTTAAGATCCTTTTGGAAATTATGGAGTATAACATGTTATTGATGTAATTAATTAATTTACCTATTTTTTATTAGATATATGGAGATCATAGATGTAGTTCCATCATTGATAAAATACTTCTTAAATTAATTTAATTATCTATACATAAGTATTCATCTAATGTTGTTGAGAAATGTATACTTGAAACAACTCCAAAAACTCAAAAAAGATTTATAAAATAACTATCTTAAGACATTATTTGTTTAGAATTAATGAAAAATAAATTCGGAACTTTTGTACTATAAAAAGCTTTATAAGAAGCTGATAAATTATCAGAAACTGATTCATTGCAATAAGCACTTTATCGCAATCTACCTTCCATTTATGCTTAAAATATTAGACAAAAATGGATTGAATACTTATCTAAGAAGTGATATTATAATTAATTGTATATTAATGAAAATTATCATTCGCTATCATTCTCAATGGGGTAATATGAGTACTAAATCTTGTATTGTCAATCCTAACATCAAAGTTGCTCAACTCAAAAAACAAATTGCATAACTTACAGATATAGATGAAAAAGACTTAACACTTTATCTAAATGATTACACTCTTGAAGATGAAAATCTATTATCTAGTTATAATCCAGATGATTGTCAATTTATTTATGTTAATAGAGACAATTTTTAATTAGATGAAGATATTCTTGAAACTGAAATCTTGGAAATACAAAATCGAGGAATCTATAATCGAATGAAAGGCTATGAAAAATTAGGCATTATTCATGAAGATTCTGAAGAAGTTACGCGTAAAAAGTCTAATTAATAACTTACAGTTGATTTTATTAAGGTAACTTGCATGTGTCCATTAATCAGCTAGTAAAAAATAATGATATATCCGCTATCAAAGACCTGTTACCAATCCAATATCCAATAGACATCATAAATGATAGACAATACTCTGGATTCTCTGCCTTCCATTATGCAAATCAATCTGGTCATTCCGAACTAGTTACATTATTTATTGAATTAGGTGCCAACATCAATCTTTCAACTAAGGATAATCAATCACCATTATAATTAGCACTTAAAAACAATTAAATCTCATGTGCCAAAATTTTACTATTTCAACCTCATTGTGATGTCAATTATGTATCTCAAGGCAAGAGTGCTCTTTAATTAGCAGTCTTAGCAGGCAATTTAGAAATTGTTGAACTCATCCTTAAACATCCAACATTTGATTCCTAATCTATAGATCTAAATGAATTAAAAGGAGATCCATAAGCTATTCAATTAGTTGTTAATTTATAGAAATCAAATCAAACCAATTTAATCACTAAACCAAAAGCTCAAAAAGGATACATTAAAAAGGTTAATGTGCTTAGATTTTTTCATTACAAAAGATACTTAACTCTTGATCCAGAAGCAGGAACCTTAACAAGATACAAAACTGAAACTGATTATCCACTTTAACCTATTGAAGTTGTTGCTCTTTCTAATATAATAAGTGTATGGTAACCTAAAAGAGAATGGTATATGAAAAATGATCATGAATATTTGAGTGTATTAAATCATTATTCATATTAAGGTATCTTATAAGAAGGGAGGAATTGAAATCTTAACATTTTGTTCTAAAAGTAAAAATACAATATTAAGTTGGAGGAGAAGTTTAGAAGATTCAATCAAATATTATACTGAAATAGAAAAAAAAATAGCTTAATTATCTGAATTAAGAGATATATAAGGATTAAGTTTATATATAAATGAGAATAGTGAATAATTTAATATAATTTAAGATTCTTCTTTTTAAAATAATGAATATGTGATTAAATAAAAATAATTAATTTAATAATAAGAAGAAGATAATTAATAAAGATTGGATACTTTATAAAATATATAAGATAATAATTAATAATAATAATAATAATAATAANGGGGTAATATGAGTACTAAATCTTGTATTGTCAATCCTAACATCAAAGTTGCTCAACTCAAAAAACAAATTGCATAACTTACAGATATAGATGAAAAAGACTTAACACTTTATCTAAATGATTACACTCTTGAAGATGAAAATCTATTATCTAGTTATAATCCAGATGATTGTCAATTTATTTATGTTAATAGAGACAATTTTTAATTAGATGAAGATATTCTTGAAACTGAAATCTTGGAAATACAAAATCGAGGAATCTATAATCGAATGAAAGGCTATGAAAAATTAGGCATTATTCATGAAGATTCTGAAGAAGTTACGCGTAAAAAGTCTAATTAATAACTTACAGTTGATTTTATTAAGGTAACTTGCATGTGTCCATTAATCAGCTAGTAAAAAATAATGATATATCCGCTATCAAAGACCTGTTACCAATCCAATATCCAATAGACATCATAAATGATAGACAATACTCTGGATTCTCTGCCTTCCATTATGCAAATCAATCTGGTCATTCCGAACTAGTTACATTATTTATTGAATTAGGTGCCAACATCAATCTTTCAACTAAGGATAATCAATCACCATTATAATTAGCACTTAAAAACAATTAAATCTCATGTGCCAAAATTTTACTATTTCAACCTCATTGTGATGTCAATTATGTATCTCAAGGCAAGAGTGCTCTTTAATTAGCAGTCTTAGCAGGCAATTTAGAAATTGTTGAACTCATCCTTAAACATCCAACATTTGATTCCTAATCTATAGATCTAAATGAATTAAAAGGAGATCCATAAGCTATTCAATTAGTTGTTAATTTATAGAAATCAAATCAAACCAATTTAATCACTAAACCAAAAGCTCAAAAAGGATACATTAAAAAGGTTAATGTGCTTAGATTTTTTCATTACAAAAGATACTTAACTCTTGATCCAGAAGCAGGAACCTTAACAAGATACAAAACTGAAACTGATTATCCACTTTAACCTATTGAAGTTGTTGCTCTTTCTAATATAATAAGTGTATGGTAACCTAAAAGAGAATGGTATATGAAAAATGATCATGAATATTTGAGTGTATTAAATCATTATTCATATTAAGGTATCTTATAAGAAGGGAGGAATTGAAATCTTAACATTTTGTTCTAAAAGTAAAAATACAATATTAAGTTGGAGGAGAAGTTTAGAAGATTCAATCAAATATTATACTGAAATAGAAAAAAAAATAGCTTAATTATCTGAATTAAGAGATATATAAGGATTAAGTTTATATATAAATGAGAATAGTGAATAATTTAATATAATTTAAGATTCTTCTTTTTAAAATAATGAATATGTGATTAAATAAAAATAATTAATTTAATAATAAGAAGAAGATAATTAATAAAGATTGGATACTTTATAAAATATATAAGATAATAATTAATAATAATAATAATAATAATAATAATAATAATAATAATAATAATAATAATAATAATAATAATAATAATAATAATAATAATAATAATAATAATAATAATAATAATAATAATAATAATAATAATAATAATAATAATAATAATAATAATAATAATAATAATAATAATAATAATAATAATAATAATAATAATAATAATAATAATAATAATAATAATAATAATAATAATAATAATAATAATAATAATAATAATAATAATAATAATAATAATAATAATAATAATAATAATAATAATAATAATAATAATAATAATAATAATAATAATAATAATAATAATAATAATAATAATAATAATAATAATAATAATAATAATAATAATAATAATAATAATAATAATAATAATAATAATAATAATAATAATAATAATAATAATAATAATAATAATAATAATAATAATAATAATAATAATAATAATAATAATAATAATAATAATAATAATAATAATAATAATAATAATAATAATAATAATAATAATAATAATAATAATAATAATAATAATAATAATAATAATAATAATAATAATAATAATAATAATAATAATAATAATAATAATAATAATAATAATAATAATAATAATAATAATAATAATAATAATAATAATAATAATAATAATAATAATAATAATAATAATAATAATAATAATAATAATAATAATAATAATAATAATAATAATAATAATAATAATAATAATAATAATAATAATAATAATAATAATAATAATAATAATAATAATAATAATAATAATAATAATAATAATAATAATAATAATAATAATAATAATAATAATAATAATAATAATAATAATAATAATAATAATAATAATAATAATAATAATAATAATAATAATAAATAGATATATCTATTAATTTATCTCCTGTAGAAATACCTTAATCTATAAAATTATGCTTCTAATATCTTAATTAATATTCTGTTATTAAATAAATTGGTTAAGGAGCCTTTGGAAAAGTTTTTCTTGTTAAACATAATCCTACTTAAAATATTTATGCCATGAAATAATTAAGCAAAAAAAGATTGATGCAAAAAAAATAAATAAAATTTGCTATTACTGAATGCAATATTTTAAAATAAGTTAATTCACCATAAATTGTCAATCTTTTTTAATCATTTTAAACAGTTAATAATCTCTATTTAGTTATGGATTATTGTGGTGGTGGAGATCTCTCTTATCATCTTTGTAAATACAAGACTTTTGATGAAAATACATGTAAAATTATTACTCGTTAAATTATGAAAGCCATAGAATATTTACATAGCAAAGATATTATATATAGAGATCTCAAACCAGAAAATATTATTCTAGACAATGAAGGAAGAATCAAACTAGTAGATTTTGGTCTTTCAAAATAAACAGAAGATGGTAAAACACGTACTTTTTGTGGTTCTCCTGCTTATTTAGCTCCTGAAGTCTTAGCAAAAAAAGGAGCTGTACAAGCCACAGATGTTTATGGAATTGGAACAGTGTTATATGAATTACTATTAGGAGATCCACCATATTTTAATGAAGATATAGACACTTTATACAATAGCATTCGCAATGACAATCTTCATATTCCTAATAAATTAAGTAAACCTTGTTAATCTATTCTATTTGGATTGTTGTAAAAAGAAGCCAATAAAAGAATTGGTTGCAAATAGCCATCCTAAGTAAATTGGAATTTGATAAAATTACATGAATGGTTGGAATGGGATAATCCTGAAGAAAAAGTTACTTTTGGACTTAGCTAAGAAAATTTAGATAGTATAATTCGGAAATATACTCATGTATAATGTGTTATTAATATATTAGAATCTTGGAGATACAGATTACAATGAAGAAAATTCAGGTATAAATAGAATAAATGGTTGGACTTTCGTAAGAAAGAGTTGATAAATTTAATTAATTTAAATTTAATTAATTGTTCTATCATAAAAATAATTAGTATTTTTAAGTTAACAATTAATATATATATACATAAAGAGTATAAATTTTATTAATTTATGATTCAGTAAAAATATATTATAATGAAAATTATATATAAATCACTAAACTCTAGAAATTGGCCTACTAATTGTATATTATCCAGGCCCAGGAGATTATGAGATTCTCAAACTACCAATTCTTGATCTTGTGAATGAAATTCCCCTTTTCCGTAATGTAGAACCCAATTCATAAGTACCTGGTCCTGGATTGCATTATTAAACAGACTTAGGTCTTGAATTCATATAATCCAAAAATTCCTTGTTCACTTTATAAGCTTTTTCAGGTTGACTTTTAATAACTTTTGCTTCTGATATATTATAATTTCCAGGTCCTGGAGTTTGTTAGTTCCCATGAAAGATAATTCGTTAACCTTTAGGGAAAGTAGGGCCACGAGATTTTTATAATTAACTTGATTCATTAATGATTAAGTTTTCATGGAAGAACTGCTATTTAGGAAAACGACCAGCCTTTCCAAATGTTGAATGTAAATTTTTTCGTTTAGACTCTTTCATTTAATTTATTAAAATGCTACTATATACCTTTATAGATTGGGTTTTTACTATAGGATCTGCTATAATAGCAATACTCTTAGGATTATATGTCAGTGGAGCAGCTTGTCTTTTAGGATTGCTCTTATATTTACTCTACCCTTTCATTATTGAATTCTCTTATAATATTTTAAGTGTTAAATAGGACATCTGCATAAGAAATATGCCTGAGATACCAATTGTCTATCATGAAAATTACAATATTACTGCATGCGGTATTGAAAAATGGCATCCATTTGATTCATGCAAATATGGGAATGTTTATAAATAAATAAGGGAAAAAATAAAAGCTTAGCATTTTACTCCATCAATATTATCAAGAGGAACTTTTCTATATCTAGGCATGAGCAGATGGTATTTGCTCAAAATCTGTTATAGTGCATATGCCTCAACATTAATTGAATTACCTGTATTCTTTTTGCCTGGAGCTTTCTTGAGATCTTGTCTTTTAGATTCAATGCTTCTTGCTACTAGTGGTAGTATTTATGCTGCCAAACTAGCTCTTGAAAAGGGTTGGGCAATCAATCTTAGTGGAGGATATCATCATGCCTCTCTAAATAGTGGTGGTGGGTATATATATATATATTATTATATTCAATTAGATTCTGCATATATCCTGATATAACTTTGGTAGTCAACTACCTTAAGAGATGTTGCAATTTAAGGAGAATATTAATAGTAGATTTAGATGCTCATTAAGGAAATGGTTATGAAAGGGATTTCCTTCATGATTCTTCAGTTTATATTATAGATTTTTATAATTCTTATATATATCCTGGGGATCATGAAGCTGAATAAGCAATAGATTGTTTTGAACATGTTGATAGAGATACAACAGATGAATAATATATAAAAATACTTTAAAGAGATCTTGAGAAACATATCAAAGATGATATGGAATTTATTATTTATAATGCTGGTACTGATATTATGGCAGGAGATCCCCTTGGAAATTGTTGTATATCAGCAGCTGGAATATAAAGAAGAGATGAAGTAGTATTTAAATGGGCTAGCCATAAAAAAATTCCAATTCTTATGTTATTATCAGGTGGTTATTAAAAAGAAAATACATTTGCAATTGGAGAATCGATTTTGTAATTAATTACTACTTGATGAAAAATAATTATAAATAGATCAAATTATGTATTATATATTTTATTATGGTAATACCAATCTGATATCATGTCCCTCAGTCTTTTTTGATATACAATTTAAGAATATCTTACCAACTTCATTTCCACCATCACTAACATTCAGAGTCAAAGTGTCTAATCTTATTGCTTTTTAACGAAAAGATTGAAATATTAGTATTTCCCTTTAACTCACATTCAAATGGGCATAACCATTACAAGATAAAGTCAGTTTCTATAAACTATTACAAATGGACTCATGTCTATAAATAAAATCTAAATAATACTCTAAAATTTGATCTATCAGAAACATAATATTTTAAACATTGATTTTCAAACATAATACTTAAATATTTGGTACCAGATATAGAAAATCAGAGACTACTTTAATTGAAAAACTTTGTGCAGTAAATTTAACAGATGCAGATTACATATTCAATAGACAAATATTTCTAAATATTTTATAAATTTGAAATACCTTTCTTTTGCTTATTTGAATACATCATTAGTCAATCCTTAATTATTCATTAACTCACCAATATTTAAATGTCTTAAATTACCACTATTTTTATTAAGTAGATCTACTAATACTGAATTATTTATCTTATTATCCTAATTATTTAATATTAATAAAATTACTGATATACATAATTATTAAAGTATATTATTCTTTGTTAATAATCTAAATGCCTTTTTACTAAATCCTAATACTCCTCTTATATCCACCTAAGTTAAATACTTCTATTTTTCTAAAAATGGCAATAAAGATCCATTAGTCAATTTTCTACATCCACGTATTTTTAATTATGTATAGTTTGTTAAATAACCTATATTTATAATTAATTAATTAAACCTAATATATTTAGACATTCATCATCAATAGAAGTAAAGTCTAAATTCAACATTATTAAATTTGGAAGTAAAGAAAATAATGATGCAAAATGTGATTGATGATATTTTAAACTAGCTAAACCAAGAGATCTTAAATTAAGTTATGCTAATTCATCTAATTCAAAATTAGATATTTCAAATGATATATTATAACTATTAAAGAAATATTTAATTTTGTTTACATATTAAGTGAAAGCACTCTTAAATTATTAAAATGTTTTAGAAATGCTGTCATCTTATCTCCTTCAATTATTGTATGTAAATTTAAATGTTAACATAATTTTATTGATTCTACTTGATCTCCTATTAAAATTGTTAGTTTTTATAAGTGAATCAATAAATTCATTTATTATGCTTAATCAAATTATTTCAAAGTGATTTTTTTTATTGTTGTATTTATTTAGAAATTACTTTATTATAAATAACCTCTCTCCATTTGATTTGTATCAGCTAATTAATCAAATGATATTTTTTCAATTGTTGGTTATCTTTGAAATTATTCATCTTTATAAAATAATGCAAAAAATAGATAATTTTAGATTGATTCATTTGTAATCTTACTCAAATTTGTTGTATCAAGTTGAAATGTTTTAAGATTTCTCATTTTCTCATAAAAATGATTATGTAAAAACTTTGAATCTATACTAATATAATTTTATAATTAAATTTACTTCTACTTTGTTTAAATGATATTTGGTCCTGTAGCAATCAATTTCAAAGTAATTAATTACTAAGAATATTTTGAAATATAAGAATAAAACCTTTCTTATATAATTAGGTCATAATTTAACTAGATCTTCAATTTTTTCACTGATTATGGGATTTATCTTAAAATTTGCTTTAATTCTTATAGACTTGTTGTAGAAATGATTAAATGCAATTTATCTAACTTTAACCACTTATTCAATCCCAAACTTTTATTTGAATCAAATATAGATATGCTAATTTAATTTTTAGTCCTTAGAATAATACTTGGAATATATGTAGCAAAAAACTAATCTATCCATTATATTCGTTTTAATTCTTAATATGTTAAACAACTCAAAATCATATCTAATATATGAAAAGGAATCTCCAATAACATTAACTAACTAAATACAATAATTATTTATTAAATTTTATCACTTTATACTATATTGTAACAACTACAGAATCTCTTAAAACTATCGTAATATTATGATAAATCATAAATTACAAATCATAATTTTTATTATAATAAAGTTTTCATTTAATAGATAATACTTATATTACTAGAATAATATATTATATATTTTCTAATCAATTTTAAGATAAGTTTTTTTCATTATCAAGATCATGGTATCTTCTTCATAGCATATTTTGGTAAAGATCCAAATTCATTTCCTTAATCATAACCACCTGGTCCAGGAGTCTCATTCTTAGGATTCAATGGTGGTCGTTTACTAGTACCAAAACCCCAACAAGGCCCTCCTAATTTATCTTTAGGTTTGTATTGTCCAGGTCCTGGAACTTCTAAAGTAGAATTAAGTTCCTATCTTCTAGATGTTCCTATTCTTATAATTATATTTCTGAAAAATTATACTTTGCTGATTATGGTCTTTACATAATTGGACGTTCATATTAACCTGGTCCTGGTATCTAATCCTTTTAAGCTTAGACAGGATCATATTTATGACCTAAAATTTTAACTTATGGACCTTCAACCATTTTGGAAGGTAAATCATAAGTACCAGGTCCTGGTACTCCTTTCACGTCGTTCAGCGGTCTTCTAGTAGCTGATCCTACTCTGACCATAGCTGATTAAGGACGAATAGTATCAAGTTGTGGTTCATATTCTCCTGGTCCTGGATTTGGATTAGCAAATTATAATCCTCTCATTGACTTGCCAATTTTACAGGAAGGAGGTCTTTTAATTTGTTATGGATCATAAGCTCCAGGTCCAGGAACAACAAGTTATTGTGTAATTTGTTCCTTCCTAGAGACCAAAGTAAAGCCCTTAGTTTACACAGATTCAAATTATGATTAATAATTGTATTGTCCAGCTAATTATTTAATGAATTGATATACGTCCTGGAACTTTTCCAAGTTCATTGTCATATAATCCTCTTCTTTATGAATTACCAAAACGATATTTAGGGGCTGATTCAGGTCTATCCTATTTGTAGGCTTGTATATAATAAAAAAAGTAATGATACCTCCTGGTCCAGGAACTTTTTCAGAATGTGGATCATCTCTCTTTGATCGAGGAAACCTATTATATAATAGATAGAATTACTTCATGGTTGGAGCATCTAATTATTTACTTAATTAATATTCTCCTGGTCCAGGTTATTAATCATCAGGATGTGTTCCATATTTACCACCAAAACTATATAAAGGTGCTTGTTTGGTCGGTTTTACATTATAGGCTCCTGGTCCAGGTTAAAAGGATGTAACAGATTATTGTTTTTTGCCAGCAAAAGAAAACTTTGGTCCTTTGAGTAGGTTCTAAGTTATATAGAAGTCATACATCAGAAGAAGCATATGCTCCTGGTCCTGGAGTGAAACTTGATTAAAAAGTTTATCTTTGTGCTTGTGGAATCCTAATATAAATGAAGAATTGAGACTTGTAACTGGGGGGAGTGTATTTTTGTTTTTTGTCTCCAGAGTATTATCCAGGTCCTGGAGTATCAGGTCCTTATTGAGCTTCATTGGATCTTTTACCATTTCCAACTGAATATGCTGAAACCATTATATATATATAATTAAATATAATTCAAATATGCTAAAATTATTGTATTGCAGTGATTCTGAGTGATGAAATATATTACAGATAGTAATACTGAAGATGTTTAATGGTTTGTTTGTCAACTTCGTATTTGGATGGTACTTTGAAATGACTCAATTATTCAAAATTGTATTTGATTCTAGGATGAATATATAATAAAAGATATATATACCTTTATTGAAAGATCATTTATTCTTAATAATCTTTCAAAGTTCTTTTGCCTTGTGATGCTTCTCTGATAGCATAATCTAAAATACTCCATTTAACTAAGTCATTCATTTGATCCAATAGAGTACGTAAATAGGTTGGAAAATTGTTAAGTGGATTACCATTTCTATATTTAAATTTTCTAGCCATTTCATTAACTTATTGAAATTATACATTATAGATTTCAACAACTAAATCTCCCAATTCTACAAGTTCATATTCTTATTATTCAATAGAAAACTTTTTGTTATCATTAGTAACTTCTTCATAGAGATTCTATTGAATATATTGAGCATAAACAGAATTATTTGTATAATCTGAATAAGATTGTGGATCAAAATGATCAGCACGTTAATAAATTAAACAATATGCATTAGTTTTTGATTTACCATCTCCATAAGAATCACGTAATACTTTTTCTTCACTTACTTAAGTTACATTGATATCATTAAATTTAAACCATAATTTTAATGATGGATTATAGATATAAGTATAATAATGACCAGATTCTGCTGCACCTTCATGGATTAAAATACTTTAAAGAAAATACTTATATTTTTTCATTATAGCATATAAATCTTCAATCTTCTAATTAATTTAATCCAATTATAATTGAAATTTCTATAAAATTAATTGTATACTTAATCTACATTATTCAATTCTTTATTGCATTATTTCATCATCTGGTTTAACATCTTTTACATATTTAGTAGCTGTATTTAAAATAGTTAACATTGAAATTCCTCCATAATTTTAATATTTATCCATTTGTAATAATAATTCTGCTTATTATATTTTAAGTTCATTTAATTATTATTATGTTTCAATAACCTTCTATCTATTTTCTAAAAGAAACCTATCAGCATAAATCTCTTTTTCAAATCTAAATTCATCATTTAATTTTATTAATCCTCTCTCTGGATCATATCCTACTCTTTAAATTTAGAATAACAAAGAATCAGGTACTTAAGTAATCCAAATAGTTTTTTCAGCTAATTCAATTACTTCACTTCCATTACGATATCCTTCTATTGAAAATGAATTATTTGCTTCCCAAGCTTAATATAAACTCTTATTTTTAACATTTAATATAATCTATAAAAATATTTATTCTTGTTCTTCACTTTAATTTCTTTAATTTGGATGTGTAATATATTCTTTAGTTTTTCCAAAGAATAATCTATTAATTATAGTTTAATTTTAAGGTTATGATTGTAATGGTTATTATTCTATTAATTTAGTTTTATTTTCATCCAATAATATCATAGATCTAGTTTAAAGAATTCCTGATTTATTTTGATATTATTCTGATTCATGTTATTCACCATTTTCATTATACATTTCAGCATCCATTATTTTATTCTCATGATATTTTAATCCTTCATCAATACATGTTATAAATTATAAATTGAACTCCGCCCAATCTTTTTAATCACCCAATTAAAATCTATTACCAAATTCATCAACTACATTTAAGAATACTCTATATGGATCTACATACTTTCTATCTGTATGAACTAAGTAAGCAAATAGTCTAAAATAATTATTATTGAAACCTCTATAAATGTACAACTAAATCAATTGATGACTTTATTCTCTTTGCTTTTGCTTCATTCTTATTTAATAGATCCTCAAAATTCAATTAAACTGGATATTTAAAACTCAATATCTCTTTCACAAAAATTGGATTATGAAAATATGTCTATATCAGAGAATTCAAATAACAAACTAACATAAATATCACAAAAACCATTAGCTAAATTTTTCAATCCTACAGGTGTTCCCTTTTATCGCAATCTCTAATCAGGAGTCAAAACATCAAATGACAATTCTCTCAAAATTTAGGATTGGGATTGTTATTATTCTTTTATTGGAGACTAAACATTTTTTAGAAGCACATCTAATATCTCTAAGTTTCTATATTATTTGCATATTTATTAAGCTTTGACAATCTATTATTAAGTGAATCCCATATTCAAGAATTATTGAAGCATTTTAATAATATATATTAAATTATTACAAACAAAAGTTAAACATAATAAAAACAATAATAATATCATCTTACATTTGAATTTTATCATTAAAAAAAGAAAGTTATTATATTCAATAATAATCTTAAATTATCTTATATAACATCAAACATCCAAAATTTGATTTGTTAAAATTTTATGTGTTACCCATTTTTCATCTAACAAGTCTGATTGAACAAAATATTCTTTTACTTATTGAAAACTAAATGCATATTAATTTCCTTCCTCTTTTAACAAATCATAATTGATAAATATTTCATTATAATAGAAATCAATTTCCTTTAAAAATTTCAAAAGTAATAATGCATTTTAACGCTAATTCAAAACACTTAAAGAAGATATTACTCTTTGCAAACCTTACACATTCTTAATATTCTGAAATTTTTAAAGTTGCAATATATTTTGAATTTTTATTTTATTTTCAAACAATTATAGTCCTGAATAACACAGATACATTTAAAAGTTTTCAACTAATTATTTAGCCACCTATAACTGATTGATTAAGGATTACTTATTCATCATTTATCATTTCATTTCTTTCTTATGGAGTTAATCTTACACTATTGTAATGAAATTGACTCTTATAAAAATTGGGAAACATTTCTGAGAGAAATTTTTGGTTACAATCCATATCATCATAAAATATTGCAATTTCTTCAGTATTTTAACGATAAGTTCTCCAATTCAAAATATGATATGTAATATTTTCTTCCATATCATCAAAATTTCCTCTTAAAAACCATTTATTTGGAAATTTTTGAATCATTAAACTTTGATGTAATTGAAATATTTCTTAGTCTTTAAGTAGATTGTTTAATTCAGATTTATTGATACTATAATCAAGTTTTGTTTATAACTTCTAAAATTAATCTAAATCAAAGAATTTATGTAATTTCTCATTTATTTTTTGATAATAAGATTAATTGAAATTAAGAATACTTTCAACTAGTCTGATATGCTCTTTTAATTGATATTCTTCTTGACTCAAATGTAATGATTTCACTTCTATATCAAAATTGAATGCCTTTTCCTGCACATAGAAAGACTCTAATTATTATCTCCATAATTTTATATCTTATTTTGATGAATCAATCTATTACATAATAAAAGTTTTGTAATTATCAATTTCGTATGCTAATTGTTCGATTTATTATACTTATTTCTGAATTAACATTTTCCCTAATTCAAGTGATTATTGCTTTTGTTATAACATCTTACCCTTTGCTTTATCAAATGGTTTTGCATTTTAAGGTAAAGTCTACATAGTCAAACATTATTGGCATAAGAAAATAGTTTTTACATCTTTAGTAACATCTTAAACATAAAATTGAACAGGAAATTTGTGATTAAATTAACAGGGAATTTAATCAAGATCCTTTTGAAGTATTATAGAAAACATTATTTAAAGAATTATCCAAAAATTTATAATAATTATTGAATTTATAGAATATTAATGCTCTAGGGTACTCACAAATAATTAACTAAGCATACATTAAAATGATAATTAATAAAACTTAACCTAAAATTACTAACTCTATTTTTATTCAACTATAAATCACTCTTGATTTTATTAATAATAAATAAAATTATTATTTTGTTTTGATTCTCTTAATAATGATAATCTTAGAAAGTGAAAACAAGTATAAATATAATGAAATATGATTTATACGAATAATAGAATCTATGTTAATCTAATATTATACATAATTATAAAATTGATGAATATAAATTTACATATTATATTATCTTAATTTACTCAAAATTATATTAATCTTATTAAACAAAAATATTTGTTACCACTTTAGTAATAGGATTTGTAAATCTAATTAATAAAAAAGATCAAAGTAAATTTTATTAATTATGTTTTTGATTTATATTTAGGAACTATTTATATCTTAATTACATAATTAAAATAACTTAAATATTAATAAAAGAGTATTCCTAAATTATCACTTTAATAATTTATCATAAAATATGTTGCTAATTTTTATACTTTAAATTGTTTATTTAATAACTATTATTTTCAATATTTACTTATCCATTTATTTATCAAAATAGTAATAAGAGATTATCATCTTAGATATAGCTTGCAGGTAGTACGAAAAAGCTTAGGTAAGTTTTATTTTAGATAATCGATCTTAAAAATAACCGATCATTTATATCTGGAAGTAATTAAATTAACTGAATATAAATATAAGAAAATTTGTTTTGGCTTATTCCAGCATTTAACATTTTATGTATTAATTTAATGATTTTCTTAGTAATTACTTTTATTTAAGAACAATTCACAATTATTTTAGTATTTGAATTAAAATTTGAAAACGAGTTTACGGTAGAATTAATTGAAACTAAAAGTTAAAATAAATGTAAGTTTCATAAACAACATTTGTTTTTGTGAATATAAATTATATTTAAAATTAATTTATAATTAAATTCATTATTATTACATTAGATATTATGTAAATCCTTTAAACTATCGAAGGTAAAGTATTTAATATAGATAATTAAATTTCTATCTAAATTTCTATCTCAAATGACATGCAAAATTTAATATATTAAACAATAGAATATTTTTTGAACTTTGTAAAAATTAAATATAAAAATTAATTAAAATAAAATATTCTATTGATTGAATTCATAAGGTCAAACTTGAATTAATACAGTTTATTATTAAACATAAATATGAAAACCTTTGTTGTTTTTGTTCTCTTTCTAATTGGATATTCATAATAGAGTAGATAAGAATGTTCATGCAATTAATTGTTATCACAAGTTGATTGTTTTATGAGTTAATTAAAATGTAATTGGAATTCTTTTAAGAAGTAATGTGAATATAAAACATCAAATACTTAATCACAAGAATAATTTGAAAAATATTGTGATCAATTTTTAAATGATACTTGTAATAAACTTAAACCTTGTGAAACTTGTGTTTCTAATGGACCTTGTTAATGGTATTAATCAAAATGCTCTCATTTCACTGGATGTACAGCATTTAATGAAAAAGATAACCTTAGATGTTAAAAAATATCTGAAAGATGTATAACCAATGGAATTCATTGTATAGAAATAGGAATTTGTGATTCTTATTAAACAGAAATAGCTTGTCAATAAGATATGAAATAGAAATGGTGTTTTTGGGACAAGATTACTAATAAATGTAGATATCCTTAAAAATGTTAAGAATTACCAAATACATTCACTTAAGATTATTAATGCAAATCTTAGATATTCAATTGTAAATCCACTTCCTTAGGAGGTTGTTAAGATGTAACTATATTATATGCATAACCTGTTAAATCATATGATCCAAATACACCATAAATTCATTGTTAAGACTTCAAAAAAGATTCTGAATGTATTATAAATAAAGAAGGAAATTCATGTTTTTGGATAAATAATTAATGTTTAGATAAAGTTTGTTCTAATGCACCAAATTTATTCACAACAAATTAAGACTGTTAATCATTTTTAAGTTATTGTATCACAAAAAATGGGGGAGGATGTATGAACAATGGAACTTGTTAGGTTGCCAATGTATAATAAGCATGTGTTAAAGATATATAAGGTATTGATTGCTTTTGGACTGCTAATGGTGAATGCGTTAATAAAACTTGTGATCATGCTCCCATTACTATAACATCAAATTATGATTGTGATTCATTCCTAAAAGGTTTTTGTGTTGTTAAAGAGGGTGGTGGTTGTAAAAATAAAGAATGTGAAGATCTTACTGGAAGTACACATAAAAGCTGCAATACATAAAGTAAATATTGTACAGTGGGACTCAATTCAAAATGTGTAAAAATAAAGAACTGTGAAGATACAATGTTAGAAGATGCTTGCATTGAAGGTTTAAATGGTCCATGTTTATGGATTGTTAATAAATTCTCTAATGATTAATCTTAGGGAAAATGTTATAGTTACAATTCTTGTTAGAGTATCTAATGGAATACAGATAAATAATGTAAGTAGATTTCAAATTAGTGTACCACTGATGGTATCAAATGTATTCCTATAACATCATGCTCAGAAACAAATACGAATGGGGGTTGTGTTACTGGAAATGACGGATTGTGCATATAAACTATCACTGCACTTTATGAAACCAAACCCGTTTGCATGACTTTTGAATCTTGTTCTTCAGCATATTATTTAAGACATGAAGAATGTTAATAAGCAAATTAAAAGTGTACATCTAATGGATTAACAGGGTGTATACCATTGGCTGACTGTACTGCATATAAATCTTACGAGTCATGCAATGTGAATAATAATTATAATCCTTGTGTTTGGAATTCAGTTTAATAAATGTGCAGGGATTCAATTTGCTCAGATTTTAATTATCAAACGCATTAGTAATGTTATTAAATTGTTACAAATTTAAAGTTAAAATGTACTTCTGATGGTGTTTCATGTTTAGCTATATCAAGTTGTGTCACTTATTAATCCTAATAGGTTTGTAATAATGCAAAAGCCACAGAAGGTAGTTGTATTTGGAAGGAATAAGACAAATCATGTTAAGTAAAATAATGCTCAGATATTTCAGCCCCAAGTCCTACTAATTGTAGTTTAGAATTAGGTAGTTGTACATTTGATGGTTTTAAATGTATTTAATGGCAATTATGTTCTGATTATTAGACAAAAAATGCTTGTAATACAATAGGTTTGGATGGTATCTGTTATTGGTCTTTAAGTGGAAAATGTTAATTAATGACATCTTGTTCATCTGCTAATGAGGATGAATAAGCTTGCCGATAAGCAAATTAAAAATGTTATTTTAATTCAGAAAGTAAATGTTTAGAACACACTTGCAATACATATTAAATAATGAAGGGAACTTGTACTAATTTTTAATCATGGGATGGAAAATCCTAATATTTTTGTAAAGAAATTGATGGGAATTGTACCCTTATAGATCCAAATATTTTTAATTAATCAGAATGTTATAAACTTTCAAATTATACATATACTTGGAATGAAAAAAATTCAAAATGTTCAGTTTGTAATACCTAAACTAAGTCATCTAATAATACTAATATGACAAGCAATAACTAAAGTAGTAATAACAATAATAATAACAATAACAATAACAATAATAACAATAATAATAATAATAATAACAATAATAATAATAACAATAATAACAATAATAACAATAATAATAATAATTCATAGACGAATGATACAACAAGTAATTAATAATATACCAGCTCTTCCTATTTTATAACATACTTTATGTTATTTATTCTAATAATTTGAAATTTTTATTATTCATTTTCTATTTATAAAATCAGAATATATTAAATTTTCACAATTTATAATATTCAAATTAACATACTCAATTTAACCTCTTCTAAACATTTAAGCGTGTCTTGATTATTTGTATCGATGACCAATGATTAAATAAACTCAAATGTTATTTTTTTACACTATTCTCTAATTTATTTAGCAGGAGATTTCATTAAATTTCCTATTGCAGTAACTAATTTAGCTATTGTTTCTACATCTCTTTATTTATATTAAAGAAAAGTGATAATAGCCTCTGATAACAACTCACTAGCTTAGTCATTCAATCCATTTCGCTAATAAATACCAATTGATAAATTTAGAATAAGATTACTAAGTAATAGAACAGTCTATATGATATAAAATGTTTTACTTTTTCATCTGTATCTAGGAGACTCAAAATGATATCTTTAACTATTCTTAAATGATATAGGATTGCACAAGAGTTTGTATTATGTTTTAAGCAATTACATAATGTTTACAAGGCTAATCTTACAAGAACAGCATTTATAGGTTGAGTATTGACTATAGTGAAAATATTCAAAAATAAATTCATTCCTTTTTCTAGACCAGCAAATAATTATTCACTACTATGGTGAAGACAAAATAATCTAAAGAAATCATAAACTGGCAATAAATATTGGGCATCCCATTTTAACAATTTCTAAATAAAGATAATGCTAACAGAATTTTCAATATTAACAGTTTTTTAAACTTACACTTGTCCTAAACTTTCAATTCCTTTATTAAAAATTAAAGTTTCCTTCTCTGTTAATTTAAGTTCTTCTGACATTTGGGCATTGAATTCAAATAATTTCTTACTCAAACCTTGTAAATTCATATTTTCATAATAAGTGCATTATGTATAAGGAATATATTAAAAGTCTATCTACTATTTAGCCTATTATTATTGTAATATTTATTATTAAGCATATTATTCTTTCATAGTTTCTAACTCTGATTTCTTTTATCTTTAAGATTACCCAAAAGATGTATTCTTTTTTAAGAAATTTACAATTTATTAAAGGTAATGTTTAGAGTAACCCTCTCTTAAACAAAATTTCTCAGCAGAATCATAAAAGCTTTCCCCTTCATTATATGGTAAGAGCTTTGTAATTCCATGATCATCTTCAACATCAAAGACATGATCATACTCTCCAGCTTCAAAGTATTTATCTCCAGGAAAGAACTTCTTTGAGTTTGCCCCTTTACCACCAATCACATCTCCAATCAATTACCAATTACTTGAAGCAGCACTCCACATATATGCTTCAGGTTTATTTCCATTTCTAAATAATCTTATTTCCCCTTCTTTCTTTCCTATCATAGTATTCAATTTATCAATTCCTGGTAATTTCTATACTTCTTCTTCAGACATTCCTCCTTCTTATTTAGCATTCGATAAAGAGGCTTCCTATTCTAACCCTTCTATTTCAGCCTAGGTAGCAAATCTATTTTTATCAGTGGTAAATACTCTGACCTTTCCATCACTTGTTCCAATTATTATATCATTAAAATTATTTATAGCTACAGTCCACACTGTATCTGGTAATTAAATGGTTTATTATGGAGTGCCATCTAAATTCCAGATTATTACTAATCTATCATCACCTCCACTAATCACTTGATCCATGTGAATTTTCATAGTAAATACAAAACTCTTGTGTCCTAAAAAGGTTTGAATCAATTCTAAATCTTTTGACCAGAGTTTAATGGTTTCATCATTAGAGCAAGTTATATAGCCTCCCAAGGGTGATAGTAATATTTCTCTAATGATATCCTTATGAGCCTATACACTCTTAATTTTAGTTTCCTTTGACCAAGAATGTAAAATACCATCTTAGGATCCAGTAATAAAATTTAAATTTTCATCTCCATATACTGCCACACCATATTTATGTCCATTCAATCTATAGATTTATTTCATTTAACTAATATCCCATATAATAGCAGTAGCATCCCATGATCCTGAGATTAATAACTACAGTTTATGATGATTGAATGTACATTTTCTGAAATGCTTTTTAAAGAACATACTTATTAATCATGTCCTTCTAAAATACCTAATGGATTTCCTTCATTGTCTAATAAATAGATTTGGTTATCATGTCCAACTGCATATCCTCCATTTACCCTTGCACAAGTGGCATATATGTATTTCTCAAAGAATGATATCAAAGTCACTTATTGGTACTAATTATCTTTCATTTCATACAACTTAGCAGTTTTATCACTTGAGCCTATGATTAGGATAATTTAATATGTCATTACATGTTAATAATTCATTTCCTTAAGTTGAGATTGATCTCACAATACCATTGTGTGCAGCGATTGTTTGACTTAATTTATATTGTAATGCTTCCATTATTAATTAATGATTTTATATTTATTATTTTAACTAATTAGTGCCTATGTAAAGATAGATTTACTAAAGTCTACACCTAATCATTATAATAAACATTTAAGAAATGATCTATTGATCAACAATTTCAAGAATATGCAATATACTGGAATAATTAAAATAGGGGAATAGGATCTTGAATTGCTATTTGATACAGGTTCTTCTATTTTTTGGGTAAATTATAAATACTATTAAGGTATTTTCAAATACATGTCCCTCATAATCAAAGAGAGCTTCGTTTGATTGTCAATCAAGTCCTAATTGTTTAATGACATAAGAATAATATAATGTTTAATATGGTTAAGGGGAAATAGGAGGTAACAAAGCATTTGATTAGTTACAGATATCTAACAATATGACAATTACAAATTTTCAATTCTTAATAGTGAATTCATAATCTAATATAGATAATTTGAGAGCTGATGGAATTTGTGGATTGGGTTTACAAGAATAATTTGGATTCAATTCATTAATCAATATGCTTTATGATTAAAATTTAATTAAAAAGAGAGTATTTACATTCTTCTTGAATTCAATACCAGAATAAATAAATAATTCATCTGTTTTATTCTTGGGTGGTTATGATACTCGTTACATGAGTTCAGATGTATAATATGTTAAATTAGATAAAAGTGATTAATGGTCAGTAAAATTAAATAATATATAAATGAATAAAAAAGTTCTAATTAATGATGTATCAGCATTAATAGATACTGGTACTTCTTTGATAGTAGTACCAACTCATTAATTTACTTAATTATTATCAAATTTAAGAGATCAATACAAATAATTTTGTTAATATTCTTAATATTAAATAAAATGTTCATGTCCTGATGGTGATTTTTCACATTTTCCTGATTTTGAATTTAATTTAGAGGGTGATTTGAAATTAATATTAAATCCTAATGATTACATTTATATGGATGTATCAGTTTGTGTATTAGCATTTACAAAGAGTTCTAATAATTATTGGATTTTAGGTGATACATTCATAAGAAAACATATAACAATATTTGATATTGATAATAAATAAATTGGATTTGCTAAATTAGCTACATTTGAGAAATAAAGTAAGTAAATTTAGATAAATGATTATTTGTATATATTTAAAGTGGTTTGTGTATGTATTTGTGTAGCAATAGCATTAATATGGATAATTAGATAAGTAAGTTGTTTAGGTGAAGCAAGTCATGAAATGTATAAATGATAAGTATATAATAATAATAATAATATCATTATTTTTTACTATAAAGAGCATCAGTTAAATTATCAATTGCTTCTTTTAATTTTGAAATTTCAAAACTTGATGTTTCTTTAAAAATAAATTTATTTTTGAATTTCTTTGAATCTAATCCTAATACTTTTATAAGATCATCTTTATTGAATCTATTTTTTTTATCATTCTTATTGAATAAGAATAATATTGGAATTCCACTTTTTTTAATTAAATCATCATTAAGTACTTCTTCAATTAAATGTCTTTATAAATGAAATCTCATCATATTAATTTGTATAATACCTGTATTCTGAATCACTTGTATCAATTACATATATCATTGCTTGTATATCTTAATAAAGAATTCTCCAATTTGATCTATGACGACCATTACCAGACATATCATAAACTAAACAATATTTTCCTATTTTTGGACAAATCACATAATGAATCTCCATAGTAGGTGTTGGGAATATTTCCATTCTTTAACTATTAGAAAGTGTACGTAATAGACTAGTTTTACCTGCATTATCTAATCCAACACAAATGGCACTAAATGCAACTTACATTTATTAAATTAATGAGTAATCGTAAAACATATAGTAATAAATAAACTAAAATCTCATTGGGTGAGATAGATGAAATGTTTAATGATGCTGAATTCAGTTAAGCTGTTAAAGACACATTCAAAAAATAATCTAGTACAGTTCGTCATGATGGACCAATCTAAACAACAAATATGTTTTATTAGAAACCAACGATTTCATAGATAATGAGATTGAGAGCTAAAGGATCTCATACAGGAACACGATGTCCTTCATTAAAGAAAGAGGAACGTAAAACTAGATGGGCTAGTTTAATAAGTGAGGGTAGAACAGAACATCATAAAAGAATACCATCTGAAATAGAGAATATTCCAATATGTGCATAATATGAATAATATAGTTATCTTTGTAGAGAGCATGAATAATTAATTTAAAATTTGAGTGAATTACCATAATCAATTAAAATGATGCTTTACTCTAATATGTATGAAGTTCAAAGAGCTAAAATGTGTGAAAATAAAACTATTTTAGATGATAAATTCATATTTACACTATTCAATACACTTTAATAATTGGATAAATAAATAATTGAACCTTTACATTAATAGTAGACTAGACCTGTACTTAATTTTAAAATGAATTTTGTTTAAAATGCAGTTAATATAATATCAGAGACTATAATATAAGGTGTAAGAGAAGCTTTAAAACATGATACTAGATTGGGTATATTTATGGAAGGCTTTTGTAAATTTTGGATAGTGTTGATTGATATTTAATTGTAATGGATGGGTAAGAGTTGTGCTGATTACATTGAAGCTTAAGTAAAAGAATTTAAAGAATAATTTAAAGAGGCATTAGCTTAGAAGATTAAAGTGGAAGATTAAATGATTTAGATGGATAAAGAATTTAAATCTATGGAGGCTTAATATATTCGTAAACATGAATACTTATAATAATAATTATTATCAGTTTAATAGGAATTTCAAGATTATGTTGTAGCAGTATAATAAATGAGTGATCTAAAAATAGCAGAGGAAAGAATGAATTCAGTAGGATTGAAGGCTTTAGAATTGGAGAGTATGTTCAAACAATATGATAAGGTAGTTTCTTAACATTCATTTGTATTTTAAAAAGACATTAAAGAATTGGGAACTGCTTTAATACAATAGAAGAAATAAAATTAACCTCTTCCAATGAAACACTAGGAAGCACAAATTCGTTTGGGATGTTAAAAATTACCAGAAGAGAATTATTAATTATATTAATTGAATTCAATTGGTATATTTATGTAAGTGCATCCATTTTAGATATTATTTGAAATTAATAAAGAATTAGAAATGGATTATCCTATGTTATTAGGTAATTTTTTGGATTATTTGTCTCAAATTGGAGAGTTTTAATCTCATGTTTGTAGAATATTTATTGATTGGGTTGGAGAGGAAGATAAACTTAATGCAATATTAACATATTTTAGTGAATGTGATCTCGATTAACCAATTAATTAATTATATGCTATCATATTTGGAATTCGTGAACATCGTTAATTAAGTTCTGTATCTCTAAAAAAATTAATAAAATATTATAAAGAATTGTAAGAATAACATGATTATTAATTGAATGAGAATTTTACAATTTAAGAAGCATCTCCTTATTTTTAATTATTATTTTCATAAGAATTTAATGAAAAGATTACTAATAGTTAGAAATAATAAATGACATTATTGGAATTATTATTGATGTTGGCTTAACATTTTCTAATGATTGAAAATAAATAATGGTCTGGATGGTTATATAAATAAGAAATAGAATCTGAGGATTTGGATATGAATGTGGTACTGTATTATTATTATAATTATAATAAAGATCAAATAATTTATTGAGTTACGTAACCAATTGAATAGACCACTTGAAGATAGCCTTAAATTAGTGAGACAACTCTCATTGCTCCACCCTGACTTATTTTATAAGAGTAAGTAAGCCCCATTAGAGAGAATGAAAGCATCCGTACGTAAAGTGTAACGTAAAAACTCACAACGATCTCCTCTCAAGAGATCAAGTATTACTTTGATTAAAGCTATAAGTATGAAAAAGTGATATATTAATTATATAAAAAAATGGGGAATACTTTGATTGAAGATAAAGGCAAAATCAATCTGATGAAAGCATTTGAAACTTACAATACAGAATAAGAAATTGGGACTCGTTAGACTCTATTCTTTGAGAATAAATTGTTTAAGACATTGAGTTATAAATGGCATCAATAAACTCTTCTATTGAAAGTACATCTAATGCGTAAATAACTCACACTTTAAGAATTACATATACATACTCAAAATTTCCAATATCTAATTGAATAATTGGAACCATATCCAAATCTAATGCCATTCCACAATCTCATTAATTTTGGTAGTATGCCTAAACCGCAACCATCTGAAATGTCTCTTGAATGCAATAAAGAATATCTGGCAGTTTCTAGACAATTCCTTTACTTAACATTGGAAGAACGATTATAATCAAATTACAAATTACCAAAATGCTTATTAAACTTTTATGCTTTACAATTCTTAAGTGCAGTAAATACATTACATAGACGTAATTTATATCATGGACATATACGTTCATCTAATGTACTTCTAACAAGTCTTGATTTTCTAATCCTGGCTGATTTTGCATCATATAAACCAACCTATTTAAATGAATTAGAAATAATAAGAAACATTTATAAATCATCTATATAGAAATGTACTTTAGCACCTGAAAAGTATTCTGATTTATAAGAAGTTTAATATCTTAATAATTTAACAAAAGCATAATTACTTTCAATGTAAGCTATGGACATGTTCTCAGTTGGATGTGTATTAGCAGAAATCTTTACAGGAGAAAGTCTTTTTTCACTTGAATAATTATTATAATTTAGAAAAGGTGAATATGAACCAATTATAAAGATTGATGGTATTATTGGTGATTTAATTCGTAATTTAATATCAATTAATCCAGAAATAAGATATAATTCAGAATAAGCATTAAATCTATTTTGTAATGAAATTTGTTCAAGTTAAACATATGAATTATTATAATATATAAGTATAGCATTAAATGTAAATGGTTATTTTATGTAACCAGATGCTAGAATTGCTTTACTTAGAAAAGTAATTTCTACAATAGAAAGGAAATAATTCATATATACACTTCCATTGCCAATATAATTTATCAATTTAAGTAAATTCAATTAGATTTGTAGAGATTTTGAATTTCCACGTAAAATGGTTTAAATATAATTTACTAGTGGTGTAGGTATGGATGAAATTATAGCAAATTCTCTTGAAAATTCAGGTAATCTAATTTAAAGAGAATTTAAAGAAGTACATTAAATTACATAATCAGTTTCATTATAAGTTTCTATGGTTCAAAAACTTAAATAATCAATACAAAAATAACCTGAACTTTAAGGATCTAGATAAAATTTAAGAACTAGTACATTTACAAATATAGATATTAGATAGAATAATCAAGAATATATTATAGTTATTTTATGGATATCAAATTAAATTAGAAATTCTAGATTCATGTAAACAAGATTATGTGGATTGGAATTAATTGAATTCTTATGTTAATATATTGATGATGAACTCATTTATTATTTTTTAATGCCATGTTTGGGAATACTTTGTGAAGACTCAGATTCTTAAGTATAATATTATGCTTTTTCAATTATGTTGAATCTATTGAAAAATATTAAGAATCCACCATAATCATCTACTGATACACTCATTTTTAAATTATATATATGGGAATAAATCAAGAATAGAATGAATGATATGAGTACTAATCATCAATTAGCTCTAAAAATTGGAGATATTGCAGAAATCTTACACAAATATAATAGATTAGAAGAGAAAATATTATTCTTATAAATTATATAAAAGAAGTTTTAGGAAAATAGAATAAATGAACTTACTATTATTATTTCAAAGATTTATGAAGTACTTAAATATTATGAATGTAATCAAACTTTAGAAATTCTAACACTTCTTATTTCTCAATTCAATAATACTACTCTAAAAATAGCATTACTTGATGTCTATTTAGAAATATATAAATATTATTTAAATACTGAAAATAGTTAGTTACTTCTATATTGTCTATAATTGAATACCAGATAAGAAAGTGCTTTATTTCGCATAATTCGTTTTGTTAGATAAGCTACTGAAGAATAACTCTTGGAATTTAACAAAGTGATTTAATATGTGAAAGAAATATCTCCTTTGATTTTACATCACAATAGATGGATTAGAGAGGAAGCCAAAGAATTTATCATTATCTTACTTAATAGATATAGTAGTAAGTAAATATTCTTTAAATTTCATCCACATATTAAAAAATATTTGAAATTAGATGTTCCTATAATCAATCTAGAGATATTTACATCACTTATACAAAAACCTATTTGTTCTAAATGGTTTGATTAGAAAAATTAAAATGAACCAAGATATCCAACATTAACAGAAAGAGAACTCTATAATTATAATAATTATTATGAAGAATATTTTAAGAAATCAAAGAATATCTAAGAAATAGCTATATAATAATAAATTTAAAAGGCTTAATATCCAATAGCCAAAATGAATTAACGTGTTAATGATTTTATTGAAGCTGCTTTTAGAGTAGGTTTGATGTAATTAGATTAAAATAAATGGGAAGATTTCACAAAGAAGGGTGGTAAAACATGGGAAGATTTCATTCAATATATTAAAAATAATAATGGATTTGATTTATCAAATAAATAGGATAATGTATTAACTAAAAAGAAAGTTAAATATTTATAAGAATTACATTTATAATTACAATATTAAATTCCTCAATCAAGTACTTAATGGATTAATTTATTCAATTATAATATTATAGCCAATTAGATTTATATTAAATCATCTTAATAATAAATATAAGATATTCAATTTTAAAGATAAATCTAATAACCAATTACTAGACCATTCAAAATTAGTAATTAAATTGTAACTACAATTTCTGAACATAAAGGGATTGTTACATCTTTATAGAAATTTGGAGATCAAAGAAGATTCATATCTGGTTCTTATGATGGAACAGTTAGAATATATGATATGAAGAAGATTGAAGAGGACTTTACAAATGGTAGTGTTGCTTAGATACGTATAAGTGAAGGTGATGTTTAAAGTAGAATCTCTGCTTTATGTGCATTAGAAGGAACTGATAGTTTTGTTGTTGGTACAAATACTGGAAGTGTTAGTTTATATACAAATGATCGTCATACTAGTACATTTCTTAAAGGGGATTCTGAAATTAGGAAGATTGTTGATTAAGAAAATACATTTATGTATGTAACTGAGAAAGGTACTCTCAAAATTGAAGATATTAGAAGTAGGAATGGATAAAGTTTTAATATTGGTAGATAACGTGGATTAGTATCAAGCATGGTACATGATAATTATACTACTTTGATTGGTACTATTAATGGTTATTTGATTTTATATGATATAAGAAGTACTATGATTGTCAATTTATTCTAATTATTGAATCATGATGATTAAGCATTACCTATATTTAGTTTAGCTTATATGAATAGAGTTTCTTAATTTGAGGGAATGAATAATGATAGTTAAAAATTAGTAGGTATTGGATATTAATCTAATAATAATGAAGTAGGATTTTGGGATTTAAATAAATAAAATGAGGATTTGAATCCAGCACTCTTTTTATATTGTTCTGATAAAAAACATCCAATAATAGAAACACCTAGATTATAATCTGTATTAAAATCAGAACAATTTATAAATCATAATAATAATTTATCAACATAATGTCATTATGATTTTCTGAATAAGAGTTATTAAGTTGATTTAATATCATATTTAAAAGATCCTTTGACATCATCAGAAAGAGTAGCAAAAGATCGTTGGTTACGTGGTACAAAGAATCTTTATATAAATTTGAAATCAGCTTTTGAATGCAAAAGTACTGTGACTTCATTGATTTGCTTGACATCACGTATTGATAATTAAAGATAAGAAAATACATTTATTACTGCAAGTACAGATAGAAGTATATAAAGTTGGACATTAAATAGTGATGTTTCTAAATAATAAGACAAGAATAATGATAGAGTATTTAATTTATTATATTTTAGGAATTCCAAACTAATATAATAAGTTCACCATATAATTCAATTAGAAAATTCAAGTAATGTCCAAGTGGAGATGTTTATGTAATTTAGGATTATGAATTCAAAAACCAAAGTAATTCTGGCAATTCTTTTGAGCATAAGGATTGCATAACAGATATGATATATTTAGATCATGATAATAGTTATTTGGTTACTGCAAGTAGAGATCATACAATAAAGATTTGGAAATGAATAAAAATATATTATAATAAGTAATTAAATAGATGACAGATCTATGTAAAAACTGTAAACATAAATAATTGAGATCTCGAATGATAGGTAAGAAATTCTCATCAAACATTCTTAATCAAATCTAATAGATAAAATCACCAAGAAATATTGAAACTCCATATATCAATGTTATTGAATATTTATAGAGTATTCATTAGAAAAAAGAAGATAAACCTAAAGAGATTATTCTATATCACCGTCTTAAAACTCATACTTCAAAATAAAAAACAGAAGTATAAGTAGATGATGCAGCTTAAACTACATCTCGTTTGGATTAATTTCCATTAACATAATACATTCCTAGAGGTGCAGTTGCTAATAAGATTATGAGTAGTGCATTTTATAAAATGAAACGTATGTGTTCATATTCAAGAGAGGAATCTAAAAGAAAGAAAATAGAGATTGGTCCTATGTTTAATTAAGTTTCGAAATATGTATAACCAATGAGACCAGGCACAGTTAGAAGTGTTAATTCGAAGATAGATGAAAGATTGGGATCAACATTGATAAGTGCAAGACAAGAATTATTGAGACATAGCAAATCAGAAATGCATTTAAGATTGCCTGTTTCTAATAAATTAAGTGAAGTTTAATCCTTAATGAAGAGAGAATGAATCAATTAATTATTACTTATCTTATTGAGTAATTTTACAATAATAATATATATATGTATTATCTAAATTATGAGGTATTACGGAGTAGATATTAGCAATTTACACAATTCAACATTCTCGACCAACTTGAACCAATATATCAATCTCTTAAGGTAATAAACAATATTTTGAATTAATAAAGCTTTCCTTAGAGTCCAGAGATAGAAATACTTTCTTTTAGGATAAGGTGCAACAATAACCTGATTGCTTCTAAGTTAATCCTATTTATGGTTTTGCATAATAAGCAAATGAATTATATGGTAGTTATGGACAACCAACTTAACTTTGCTTCTATATGCATCGTCAAAAGAGGTATCTAATGATTGGCACTCAATTATCAGTGATTATCTGTATTGAGATTGTAAATGGAAGAGTAGAATCAATTTAAGCTATACTTAATGCAGGTGAACGATAAGGAAGATATGGATCTGTATTAGCAATTTAATGTTGGGAGAAATATATGTTAGTTGGTTTTGAAAGAGGAGATATTTAATTATATGAAGTTAGTAGGAAATGGGAACGTTTACATCATGAATCTAAATTACATTCTGGTAAAGTAATGTAAGTCTTATTCATACCATCCTCAACTATTGAAGCACTTTCCTTAGATGAACATGGAGTAATCTATAAACAT
Source organism: Paramecium primaurelia (assembly GCA_905182975.1). NCBI lineage: Eukaryota > Ciliophora > Oligohymenophorea > Peniculida > Parameciidae > Paramecium > Paramecium primaurelia. Next base: position 169,587 of record CAJJDM010000160.1, read on the forward strand.
GCATTTACAGTAATGACTGTAATGGATAAATACATAGTCAGTTATTCAAAAGATAAAATCTATAAGAATGGCAAAATATATCATATTAAAAGAAGCACTTAATAACCAAAATAAAAGTAATCTTCTTGGTGGAATAATGCAAAAAGTATATTTAAAAAAGAAGATGAAGTCACTGAATTAACAGATCCATCTGTTAAACATTCAAGTGATACAGATGGATAATAAACTAAGTTTGCTTTAGATATTAAATTAATGCCTGAAGCTATGACTTAGTAATTAAATCAAAATATATAATAAGTAGTTATTGCTGCTATATTATATTCTAATCGTGTTGAAATACTTAAATTTTATAAAGGTATTATAATATTTATTAATTTAGGTTCATTGAAATGTGAAATTGTATATACTTTAAAGAGAAATACTTTCTCAATTGATATTCCTTAATAAGATAATACAGAAAGTGGAGAATTATCTTGGGGTGAAGGATACTTTTAAAAATCTTATTAAAATGCCAAATTATTATGTATAAGATGGGGTGATATATTTCATTTAGTGAAATGTATGAATATAGAAGATGAACTTGAAATTGTTGAAGGGTAATATAATTAAATAATTAATTAAGTGCTGTTTATAAGATGGAAAAAGAGAAAGGTAATATAATAAAGAGTTCATTTTTAACAAATAATATCATTTATGCATTTTCAGATTCAAGTTGGGTTGCTTTAATTCATACAACTTAATTTCAATTTGCTAAATAAGAAGATGGAATAGTAATTTTGGAACCAAAAACTAGAATGTTATCTAAAGAAGATGTTGAACCTTAAGTGGCTGAAATTTCTGTATCATATGAAGGTCCTAGTAAACCTTGTTAAGTATAAATATATGAAAATGGTATTGTTTCATTAAGAAAGAATAATATTTTAATAGAAAGATTATAAACTTGGAATGAATATTTAGATGATTTAATTGAGAAAAATTAATGGGAGAAAGCTATGCATTAAGGTATGCTTATATATTAAGGATAAATTAAAATACTTAGTGAAATTGCATCATCTCTATCAGCACGTTCAGAATAAATGAGTCAAATGTTTTAAAAGATTGCTTTTACTCATATTATGTTTGCTCTTAAACCATTAGATATTCCATTATCTTAATAAGAAAAAGAAAATAAAATTAAAAAAACAATCGAATTTTTATTAAGAGTTGATAATATGTCATATGCTTTAGTTGTATTAAAAGATTTCTTTAAAGATATATAATAAATGAAATTATATTTCACTTGTTTAGATCCTTTTATTAAAAATAAATAAATTGCTGCAATTCCTGAATCATTCTTTATTGATTATGTTAACTTTTATTAAAATGAAAAAGAAATGATATAATAATTAATATTATAATTAGATTTACATCAATAAGAACCAACTCTTCTTATTAAGGTGTGTATGGATTATCATTTATACAAAGCTATGATATATTTATGTACTAAATAAGGAGATTTTATAACTGGATTAATGAAATTGATGGATCTTTGGGAAAATAAATGTTAATCAGAATAAAAAGAACATTGTCATATAGAAAAAGAGAAATTACGTCAATTCAGAATTAAATTAGGATATAATATATTAGCATATGTTCGTATGTGTGTAAAAGGTATCAATATTGTAGGAGAACGTGTACCACATAATATTTATTTTGATATGTTAAGAGGATTAGTATCTTTCATTTTTAATACAGAAAATCTTAAATAATTTATACTTATTGACATTCGTTTATCACTTTAATTGCTAATTCAATTTATGTAACATCACATATATGCTAATATTAAATCAGCTACACTCCCAGGAGTTAAATTTGACATTATTGATCATGTCCCTGAAATCTTGAAATTGATGCTTAGTGCCATAGAAAATACTAGATAAGAAATCAAAACTAAAGAACATTATCAAATTATATATAATGATAAGACCTAACAATATCATTAAATTTCATTAACTGAATAACTTAATCATTTCTTGTTATTCTACTCTTAATTGTTAATGTAATTCCCAACTTAATTCACTAAATAATTTAAAGAGAATTTATTTCTAGAACTTCTCTCTTCATCATATTTTCAAACATTGAAACAATATAATTTCAATACCTAAGAAACTGATCCTATTTACTTAGAATCCTATGAAGTCAATAAAAATGCCTATTTAATTCATATCTATGATACTAGTTAATTGAATGATCTTACAAATATATTCAATGAAAGTGTACATTATCCTGAATTTCATGCTTTTCTTATATATAGATAAAAAGATTATCTTGTTTGCATTTCTAATTATTTTCTAATGCAAAATACTATTATGAAAAGAAATGTGTTTGAAGTTATTGAAAGACTCTTAATTCATTCTGATGAGAAATTTCTTCTAGAATTATAAGAATATATTATAGATAATTGTGATTCATTAATGACTATCAGTTAATAATATACAAATAGAATTTTCAAAGAATATTTTCATGATGAAAAATTGTAAATGAAAATTATTTAGAAACTAGAGAAAACACCTTAAAATTAATTACATTATCTTAAATAATACATTAAAAATGAAAAAGCTTCTGATTAAATTAGATTGCTCTATCTTGAACTCTTATGTTAAAGAGCCCCTAAAGAAGTATTAAAGGATGTTTAAAATGGAGATTTCCCTTTAGATGATGCTATGGCAATTTGTGAAAAGTATAAGGTTTATAATGCTGCAGCTTATTTACTTTAAAAGAATGGAGCAATTTAAAAGGCTTTAGATATGTTGACATTGCTCTTTATCAATAGATTGAAAGATTGTCATAAATCATTTGCCAGATCAAAAACTATCTCAGAAGCTGATTCTGAAGACATATTTGAAAAATTAAATTATATTATTGATCTTTGTTCAAAAATAGAAGATGATAATTATTGGTTTTAATTTTTAGACTCCTTTTTTAAATAACATAAATTAGAATAATTGACTGATGTTAAAGTTCCAGAATCCTTAAGAAAATTGCATGGAGACATTGTATCAGAAGTATTCTTAGCCATGTCTAAATGTATAGAATTAGAGAAACTATTGAATGTAATATTTAAATTATATCTAGAAAATGAATTAACATTATGGTTCTATACCATTAAGAGTATTTCTTAAGACCAATAAATCAATTTAAGAGAAATTTGCCTTTGAATTACCTTCCTACAATATTGCTATGAGATAGACTGATGTCACTTACAAAACTTTAAATAAAAAACTCTTCTAATAAATGAATTAAGGAGTATGTGTAGATAGATTTTGTGGAGAATGCAATGATAGAATCACTAAATGTACCAAAGCTGTTGCTTTTTAATGTGGACATAGTTATCATTAAGAATGTTATATTGAACTCCATGGCAATAATTAGAAAAGTTTTAATAGTTTGAAATTAAAAAATTAAAAAGTTTTTTAAGAATGCTTTATTTGTTTAGAAAATAATGAAAAATACAGTAATTATATATTCATTCTAGTTGCACATTTGATTATTTAGGCTAGTTTGAGAAAATAGAAATTAGATTTTGATAAACATTTACATAGATAAGCTAATGTAGTACCTGAATCAAAGCAAGTTGTTGTACAATACAATAAAATAGAGAGAAGAGAAAAGGCTATAAAGAAATTAAAATAGGATGATTTTAACAAAATGTATATAAGAGAGGTATAGATTAATTTAATTTATTAGTCTTCATTAAATTGGAAGAATTGGTGAAAATAAAGAATAAAAATTGTGTAAGAACTTTGAATTTTATCTTAAATTAATTTATTTAATGGGTTGTTGCCAAAATTCACTAAGATGTTAAGATGAACTACATTTAGATCATGTAGGCTTCTAAATTTCTCCCAAATCCTTGAGTATGGCTCCTCTATCTCATAATCTAATAAAAGGAGATACTGATGAAATCATGGAACATTTAGATTGTTTTGAAAGTACTTGTGGAGAAAATGGTTTACTCGAAAAGCTTAAATTAAATAATATTACCAAAACTAGTAGTCTCAACATAAAGGAAGAAGTTATTATCGATTTACGATAAGCTCCTAGTCCTTCAAAAAAACAAATGTCTTAAAAAAATTTAAACAATAAATTTATAGGAATGCTGTGATGGAAACTCTTCCAATTTTGTAGTTAAACTTATCATGAGTATATATATCATTGATATACGATCTCTTAATTTTGATTTTATTAATTTAAAATCAATTTCTCAAAGCTATCAAAAGATAATGGGGTGTTGCTAAGATAGACCAAATAATATACTCAGAGCCAATGAACTGAGACCCCTAACTAAAGCTCCATCTCTTATCCTTACTCAAAGAGCTCAAGTTATGGAACCAATGAAGATCTCCATTATTGGAGACATTGATAAAATGGATTTCATGGATGACTTCCCTTAACCTATGCCATCCATCACATAAATTGACTCTAAATTTGCTGCCAAATAAATCTCCTCCCGTGAATTAAAAGAAACTAGGGACTTGGTAATTGATTTATTCACTATTGTTTTAGAAGTTAACATAATTATCTGAAACGATCATAATTGATATGAGATCAGGTACATTCCTTCAGAGCCCACTAAAACCAATGTCAGAGAGACGTTCCAGCAAAAACTTAAATTAAAAATTCATTGAGATGCTTTGATAATATCCTTTCATGTGAATATACATTAAAATTACTATATAACACTCCAACATATCATTTCAAAATGTAAATTTCTTCACTGATCACTAAATATAATAAGTTTCTTGATTCAATTAAGCATTTTCCCTCATTTTTAAAAACCAAATAACATATTGATATCTCGTTTAAATAAATTTCAATTTTCAACTAAAAATATACCTTTTATTTAATTGATTATAAAATAACCATAAAAGCTTTATTAATAAACAGAATTTTTTTAATTTACATAATTTTCTATTATAAATGCTTTAGAGTATCCTTGTACTCTTAAAGGAAAGCAACAGTCATAGTATAAAAATAAATTATGATAAAAATCATCATAACTAAAATAAAAGTCAAATGATGGCCTTAATTAAATTATTATATAATAAATAAGTATATAATAAGTATATAATAAAAAGATAATCAATAATTCTTTATATTGATAACTAAATATATTTTATTATTAATAAATAATATATATATTAATTAATAATAATTAATATAAATTAATTATTTATATTATATAAATTAAGATATAATTCATTTCATTAATCTATATTATTATTACTACCATTAATTATATATCTTTTAGGAAAATAAAAAGGAGCTTATTATTTTAACAAGGATTTAATATCATAATTCTCTTCTAAAATCTATTAATAATCTGTCTATCCTTAATTTTTAATTATAAATTGTCTTCTCTCATTTAAAATTATAGAAATCTTTTAATAATCTAAATTTAAATTACATCATCATGCTCCTATACTCCACACTTCTTACTAATTAAATCTAATGAACTTGTCAATCGAGCCTATAAAACCATAAGTTTTTTAAGTTATAATTCTTACAACTAAATGTTAATAACTTATTTTTTTTCTTAACTTTAATCTAAATTTAATAAAATTAAAAAAGATACCATCTATTTTAATTTCTTTCTAATTCAAATTAAGAGATGTATAAGCATTTTCATAAGTTTTAGCTTATTCATTTAATTTTTTATTTAAATCCAATAATTCACTTAATTATTATCTACTTGTTGACAATTGAATTTCATATGTACTTTTTCTTTCTTTTTAATCCATAAAATCTATAAATTCTTTCTTCTCATTATAATCATTATTTTTGATGTCAAATACTCCTTTAATCTTTTAATATGATTATTCTAAATTTATTAATTTTTCTCTTTATAATTTTTCTTCCTTTTCCTATGTTTCTTTATTCTTTTTGTTTTTTGTTTCATCCTCTTTTTTATTCAATCGTTTCCTTAATTTTTAAATAGAATCATTAGCTTTATAGGTAATCTATTAATCACTAATTTAAAATATTTTATCTAAATGTTATTTTTCATTTAAACTATTTTTTATTTGAAGTAATAATGTTGTTTAATGTTATCTCTTTTAATGATATACTCTTAAAAATTCATCAAATTGACGTTTAGCTAATTGAATATTTTCTTAACTTTTTTTAATTTCTAATTCTTCAAATTTAATTAATTTAGCTAAGTTTCTTGTTAAATAATTTAAAAATCGAATATATTCTTCATTTTATTACTTATTATCTCTACATACTTTCAATATTTTCTTAACTCTTATTTTTTTTTTACAAGATTTCTTTAATTCTTTTTCTGCTCTTTCTATTTATTATTTAAGATCTTTTTATAATTATTTTAAATCTTCTAAATTATTCATTTCTTTTTTTAAATATCCTTTGTTGAAATCCATTATCTTTAACATCTTATAAGTTTGAGCTAGTTATAAATTATCATAGATGATTTAATTCAATTTTTATCTCATCATTCTTGCTTGATTTTATAACAAATTTAATTAAGCTGTTGAATGTTATTGTATATTTCCTTTGACAATAGGAAATATTTCAGTAATTTTATATACTTCATGAGATAATGAATTTGAATGAAATTATCTCATTTTACTTTTTTATTTTTGTAATTAATCAAGTATTTGCATAGTCTATTTACCATCATTTGTTATAGTAGTTTAATTTAAATTAATTATTTTGGATTCTTCATTAAGATAATTTGAATCTATAAAATCTGAAGTTATAAACATCTAATTATTCTTGTGATTATCATAGGATTAATCTTATTTAATCATCAAATCATTCTTATTAGATACTGGAGGTAAGATAACAGCAGATGATCTAAGGTATCTTGAACTTGAAATAGTATTAAATTCAATTTATTCTCTTTTTTATTTTTTTAAAACTTCCTCTTATCCCTTTTATTACAATACAGGAATTTAGGGAATAAGTTACAATTTTGTTTCTTATTCTTATTTTTATTCATACATCTCTTTTCGTTTTCTTTTAGCTTCAAATGCAATTTTAAGTGCTTATTCTGTAAATGCATTCTCATCTTCAACACTCATATAATCTGTTGCAGAAGAGAAACATTATTTAATAACAGTAGAGTAATCACAATTCTTATCAATACTCATACAAGCCCATGGAAATTATATCCAAATCCATCTCTTATAATAATAATCTGTAGATTCTCTTTCATTTGATTATAATTAATCTTAAGATAGATTATCTTCTTTTTATTATATGATTTTTTTTAATCTTTGATTAAGTTCTTCAGCCAATTAATCCAAATTATCAGGAAATTCTTCTTCATTTTCTGTTTGCTCAAAAGGTTTAGATAATAATGAAAGATAATGTGTTCTGATTAATTATCTATTTTATTGTATTTCTACATTCAGTGATTCCATTTTAGATAATACTGGAGCTGTTTTTGGTTTAGCAACACGTTTTAAATGTTTAGTTGGATCAAACTCTTTTAATTCAGGTGATTTATCATAATAAAGATCTAATTTTAGTATTTCTTACAGTAATCCAATATCATATAAATCACTCAATACACCTATGATTGGAGGATGTCTAAAAATTGGAGTGTTTCTAGTTTCAAAATCACCAAATTCTTTAAGAAATCTTGATATTTATAAAATGATTCTAAACATATCTTCAGATGAAGGATGATAATGAATTTAGAAACCTTCAACAGCTTTATTGTATTCTAAAACAGGATCAAATCCATTCTCTTCAAGAGATTACCAATATCTACATAAATCATATTTATTTGATGGATTAAAAAGTAGTAAAAAGTTTTCAATAATACTTATTACTTCTTTTAAGGAGAAATAGTTTTTAGCACTATATAATTAGAATGTTTATTCTTCTAATTTTCTAATGGAATTGGGAGTAATCTTATCAATTGTTGTAGCTATATTATCATGTAATTCTAACATTTCTTTAACATCAATATAATATGTATTTATGATTACTTTTTTAAAGATTTCATTATGAATTATCCATAATTCTTTATGTATCATAATATATACTTTAAAAAAAACTAAAAATAATTTCCATTCTTTGATAGTAATATTACAAACACTTTCAATTTCTGGATAAGTCAATCCTTTTTATGTTAAAGCTAATACTAATAGTATTTTTTTAAATTTAGCAATTTCCATAATATTTGCTTATGAAAAGTAATCTAATTGAAATGCAAATAAATCTTCTACTATTTTCATAGATTTGAAATGATTCAAATTAAGTGGTTACAAGATTTATTCAACAATACTTTAATCAATTTCCTCTTATTCTACAACACCTTCTGATGGATATGGAATGAATACAGAAAAGTAAGATCTAACAAAAACTGGTTGATTTCTCACTTTATAACTTAATTGTATGAATATATCTAAGATATTTTAAGGATTCTTATAATTTAATATAAAAATACTTAAATAAGAAGATGTTTCCCTAAATGATGATTGACTGTCTATTTCATTACAATTTTGTCAGATACAATAGGTATTACATGACAATCAGGTTTCAACAATTTCATTGATGCTGATTATCTTTCAGCAGTTACAATTACTTTAATATTAGATGGGAAATATTTTGGCAACCAAAAGTTTACATTAGCTTCTCTATGCATATCAAGTATTTCTCTAAAATTATCTATTCCTTCAAATACTAAAATAACCTATATCAATAAAATAAGTATAATACTTTATCATAAATGATTGGAGCACCATTTATAATTTACTATTCTAATTATCTACTACAAATTTCTAACCAATATTAGAAATATCTTCTTAACTTCTCTTCTAATAATTCTACTTTTTATTTTATATTGAGTGCTTCTCTTAATTTAATTAGAATTCTATAGATGGCATAATAATAATTGCTATTTTTGCCTGATTAAGTGGCAAAATGTGGAATTATGAAATCAGGATATCGCTATTATTCACTATAATCTTACTCCTTTTTTATTTCTAGAATGATATTCCATCCATTTTACTAAAAGCGTTTTCTTACCAATTCCATCATCTGCTTCTAGAACTAAGGGTGTGTTAGTGTGTAGAGTTTTATCTTCTTCCAACCAAGATTCTATTTCAAGAAAATAACGATCTAATCCACTTGCTTATCTTTAGTAATAATAAAATTATGTACTGATTTTTGTAGTACTCCACTATCACATCATTAGAGCTATAGACTAAGTAATTAAGAATACTCAACAAAGTTCATATTTTCATTCCTCATAGTTTCTAATTTGGATATACGATTTCGATCTTAGGGAGTTGAAGCTTAATGAGAATAAGCATCATCCATTATAAAAATTTTACAAATAATGAATATAGAATTTATCAACTTTCATTCAAACTCAATTCCTTATAAAAATTAATCAACATCTTGATCTCAAAACTTTAGAAAGTAATGAATTTCCATCCTTTTTCAGGTTTATTTTATTTAGTATGTATAACTAACTTATTTGGAAAAGATTATATATTATCAATCTCTTAGTATTATATTTCCTAAATAACTTTTTTATCCAAAGGTGTTAACAAAGAGATTTTTTATTAAGACAATCCAATATAGATATTACCTTTTATATCATGGATTTTCAATTTCGAGAATGTTGCTTATAATTCTCTATGTACTTCCAACTTATATATATTCATAGTAGCCTCTTTCTCATAATAAATATTTTTCAGAAATTGATACTAACACAAATATACCATAGATTTCTTTTCTGTTTCTAATTATAATAATTAACTATTTATTTGAGTAATATATTTTTTAACTTCCATTTCCCATTCTTTAGGTTCTATTTAATCAAATATCTCACTTTTTAAATACTTTTAAATATTCTCATATTTCACATCCTATTTCTTTATAATAAGATAAAATGCTATATAAAGAAATAACTTTTAACGATTCAATAAGAATTTAAGTTCTCTAATTTCTTCAAAGAATTAAAGTACAAGATACTACATTCTCACCCAATCTTGATATATTTCAACAAATTCATATTTTGGATCTAAATATATTACTTTTCTAAATAATAATTTCTCTTCATTACTATTTGTCCAAAATTATTCTATTTTATTTATTGAAGAATTTAAGATCCCATTAACACTTATTTTATGTAATTATAATATTACTTCATCATCATCTATTACTCTTCTATTTAGATATTTATCTTCCAATATTAATTTGAAATCTTAATAATACTTTAATTACATCTATTAAGCTAATACTTTCACTATTTCAGCAGCTCTTGTGATTTCTTATATATATATTTTTTCACATTAATTATCAATTAAATAAACATCAATTACCTTTCCATTCTTTTATTAGATTTCTCTATAATTTTCAGTAACTACAGCAACATTAGTCTCTTATATTGTTGATACTCTAATTTAACTATTTCTAGCTGAAAAATAAGCATCTAAAATATCAGAGACTCCTTATTAAACCTTTTATTCAGGTTTTTATAAATAACTTTTGAATTATCTCTTGATTTCAATATCAACTTTTTTATTTAATTTTGGTAATTCATAGAAATTATCTGGTAAACTTAATAAAGATAGAATAGATTATTCATTAGGTTATAATTTCTCTGGTTATTTTTAATTTAGAATCAATACTTATTATATCATCTTTTCAATTGCTATCATTCTTTCCTCAATTACTTTTGTTGAATGATTATTAAGCCAATGATAAGAAGATATATCTTCAAATGTCCCATCAGGATATCTCTATTTAAATATATTCAATAATTCCAATGCTCTTGAAAATCGAATATATATTTTTAATACAATTCTATCTATCTCTATTTCTACAATGTATATTGTATATTTATTAATACTATAACTGAATCTCTCTTCTGTTCCAACTACTTTTACTGTTATTGGATCTATATCTTATATTTATGATCTCTCCTTAATATAATTTATAATCTTTTATATTTATTTGATTGATTTCTCTTTTATTTCTTTATTCTAAGCAGTAAATTATATCACATTCTCTTAAATTACTATACTAAATAAATTTGTAAAATATTTAGTATCCAATTAATCTTTAACTATTGTTTAAGAATCCAATTTATATTTCATAGCTTTCTTAGTTTTACTCTCTTATTCTTAATACCCTATCAATACAATATCTGTAAAAATGTAAAATATTACATTCAATTCCTTTCCTTCCTTAATGATACTTGCAATATCTTCATAAATAATCAATCTATCCTCATTTTCTTAATAAATGCTATCATCTTCATATTCCTTACTTAATTCCATCACTCTAGCCCTATTCATGAATTTATCCATAGATTTATTATTTTCTTCATTAAGTCTCTCAAATTCTTATTGTAAATACTATATATTTTTCATATCAGGATGATTACTCCTAGTACCCTTCTTGAGTTCTTTCCAAAACAAAATGTATTTTGGTAATCTTTGTACAGGCTTTACCAAAAAATCCACTATTTATAATCCTCTCATATTTTATCTATTCTTCAAACTATACTCTAATTAAGGTTGCTTTTATAATAACTATTTTAAAGCTTTCAATGATTCATTATAATTCCTACAATAGCTATAATATGTCTCAAAACCTTAGACCTCAACATTATTGAATATTACGGAATTTGCATTTAAATTTACAGTTTTACTCTTAATCTAATCATAAAACTTTTAATTCTCCTATCTTATATCAGAAACATTCATAAATATTTTATTAATGTATTATTCGTCACTCTTTATTGTTAATTCATTCCTTAAGGTTTCTCTAAGCTATGTATGCTATCAGTTATACTTACTTCCTCTAATACACCTAAATCATTGATATAGTTCAATTCTGTAAATAAAATCTCATTTATAACATGTCTTCGAAACCTCTCCATCTTATTTGCTTTTTAATTTTTCTTGAAATGATTCAACATTAGGTCCAAACCCTTTACAACACGCCTCACTTTATTCATATCAATATATAATTTAATATATAATTTTCATTTTTCCAAAACTAATGATCATATCATCTCTTAACGTATGTCAGAAATCTCAACTCTTAAACAATCGGACTTTATCAAAATACTAATCTCAATCTCTTTTATTAACTCAAAATACTTATTTAATAATTATATCCCTCTTATTTACATCTATCAATCATTTGATTTTTTCAAATATTATAGGTTATGTTTTAAATATTGGACTTCCCTCAAATATTAATCTATGTTCTATCATTAATAATCTATCCTACTTTTTAATCTATTTTAATAATATCAATATATCTTCCAATTCCTCATTAAATTTCTTAATATATTTTTCTAAAATTGTTGTGTCCTTTAATACTATTCAAAAAATGATTATAGATCCATTTCATTTAATTAAAATCTAAAATTTATAGAAAATGATTGAAATTAATAGACTTTTTATTTTTTTACTATAATCAACTATGACTTAATCTTATAAATTATCAATCTCAATCATACTTTTATATAATAATTATTGAAAACTTAGAAATTTTTTATATTAAAAATAGATATGGGCTTAGAAAAATAATTTAAAATTACAAATAGATATGAATGTAGAGTAATTAGATAATAAATGATATTAAAATAATTAATGCATTCATAATCAAATAAGTTTATAAGAATTCCTTATATATTCTAATTAAATTAAATATTTTAATTTTCTTAATAATAATTAAAATTTGTTTAACAGATTATCAATATTAGTATTTAATATAAATAATAATATTTATGATATACTAAGTTTGAAAGCAATCTAATAATTAGTAATTAATATGATATAGTAATTTGAATGAAATCATATTTATCTATTTGTATGACTTAATTTGAATTCTTGTGGTATTGTAACTCCAGGTTTCCATTTTGAGGATTTCTTAGGTTCTTCTTTCTTTTTATTAGCTTATTAGACTCTTTCGAAATAGGTAATGAGTCCTTTTTTATTGAATTCTGATACTTTTACACTTTATTATGCTATTTTTTTATTTACTTAAGGTTTAAAAGTACATAATTATTGACTTTCATTTTGGACATCTTTTTAATATTAAACAAGTTTTTCTTATTTTTTAGTTTCCCAATATCGATTTCTTTATTCAAAAGGCATAGTAAAATCACAATATTTAGTTTAACTCTTTGAAAGATTAGGTTAAAATGTTGTTTCATTTTCTTTTGATCTTTCCAATTCTAATTATAATCTCAATTATTCTTTTTTTGATTTATAAAATTGATCTAATGTATATAACTATTCCCATCTTGGAGCAATTCCAGATATTGTTCTTTTTCTTGTTTATGATTAAGATTATTCTTTAATTTCAGGTGTGACTGATCTAGGTTTTGTTAATCTTTCTTTGGCATCACCTAATTTCTCAGCAATTCTTAGAGATTTTCTAGATAACATAGGTCTGAATGAACATTGCTCTGTTAATAATTGTTTGACTTCTTTTGGCTTATCAATTTAAATGATAAGATTGACAGTATCCTTGTTCTATTTCAATGGTTGTTGAACAATTTAAGAAGTCTTATCTTTTCCATTAAGAGAATTTAACTTTGCTAATTCTTTTTCAACCAAAAATTCTAATTCATCAAGCATTACGTTAAATTTTAATAAATATCATTATTTAATCTTTTTATGTACATCTGAATTCTCTTCATGTTCAATCAAATATTTGATACTCTGAAACTTTCTCTTACAAAGCATACAAAACTTAACTTTCAATAATTCCTTTTTAATTTATTCACTCAATTTAATTAATTCATTCACTTTCTCAACATCTTTAGTAGGTTTTGAATCTGAATTTTATGCTTAATAAACTTGATTAGTAAAATGTCTAGTAACTTTCACTTTACCACTACTTTGTGTTGTCTCTTCTGGATGAAAATTCCTATTCTTTACAGAAAAGCTTCTTTCAATATTATTACTCATATAAATATATATTAATATTGTATATATATTCATAATAGTTCTACATATATATAAATCATGCAGTCTTATAAATAGATATTTAATCAGCCATTCTAATTTTTTAATCTAGCAATACTTATTTGGCTCTAATTACACTCATCATTGAACCACTTTAATCCAATGCTAAATCTGTTAAAATAGTTTCAGGTACATTTTATATATACATAGGTTCTGTTGGAGTATTAATATTATAACATGATTTAGAACCATTGGCATCATCAGTAAGAAATATATTCTAATAATTTGGATGCCAAAATATAGTGTCTACTTGATTCTGATGTAATTTAAATATTTCTGTATCTAATTTTCTAATATCAAACAATAAAGTTTGTTTATCCTTACCTGTTTTAGCAAAATATGTTCCATTTCTATTCCATCTAACCTTTTTAACTCCTAAATTATGTCTTTTTAAATTAAGTATTTCATCTCAACTAGAAGCATCCCATAAACGAATTATTTCATCATCAAATCCACTAAGTATTAAACTATTCTCTGGATTCCATTAAACAGTATAAACTTCCTTACCATGTCCAATAAGTGTTTCCTTCTATTCTGATTAGACATCATATAAATATATTGATTTATCTTAGCTTGGAAAAGCAATTTTATAATGATTAGGTGAAAAAGTTCTCTCTGTATATAAGATATTTTAGTTCCCAATACTTGTCTCTATTCTAATCCTCCTTATCCTTTTTCAATTGTGTAAATTCCACCATTACTACCAATTCCAAATATTTTATATAAGTATTCTTAATTTAATTTACCTACTATTGCTTCATCATTAAAAAATTTCTTATAAAATAATTTTCAATCATTTAAATCAACTATAGACAAGTGTCCTTATCGTTTTTAATTATTAATCTTATTATAATCTTAAGCAAATCTATTGTTTTTTACTAACCACTAAAAAACTATATAGAATGCATACTTTAAGATTTGTGAATTTGAGTATCTTAATGACATCATTTTAATTTTGATCATTGATGCATCCTACAATTTTTGTTGGTATACTATACTTAATTTGATTTTAGACAAGTAATTCATTTTAATGACTAGGATATCCAAAGAGTCTCTCTTTTATATTTTAGGCTGCCTTCTATTGAATATCCCATTTGAGATCTGGCTTACCTATATTCATATAGTAAATGTATAATATATATTAATATAGCAAAAATATAATAAGTAATCATTAATTACTTTATTATTGTAATGCCTTCAACTCTTACTAATACAACTTCTCCCATTCAAAAATAGTTTCATCTAAATTATCCATACAAATTTAAAATGCTCCTTTACCAAACAAATTCATTTAATGATACAATGGCCTTACTATAACTTTAATGAATCCAATTTCATTTTTAGACATCACATGCAACTTTGATATTATATACTCTATTTTACCTTATCCAAATCCTTCATAAATGGTTATTGAGGATAACCTTTTTTCCCTTCTTCTGCATACTAGGCACGATATTCCTAATTGATTTTATCACTCCATAATCTACTTTATGGCCATTTCCTTGCAGTACCATTAAAATCAGCAGTATGAGTAATCATTCCACACAATAAAGATAAATCTTCAGAATCATTACCATATTATTCTATTCTAGATTCAAATTCCTTTAGCATTTTGAAATGATCCTACATATCAGTTGATAAAATGTTTGAAATTAGTTATTTTCTAAAAGTTCTGAAATCTTAATCAGAAAAATTACAAAGTATATTAGTTTAACTATCTCTTAAGATTTTAATGGTTGTTGCTGCATGATGTTATTCCAATATCTAATAAAAGAGTTAACACAATAAAAAATACCACTTTGTCATGGTAACGAATTGCCAATTGACTCAATGAATTAGCTTCATATGCATTAGTCTTACCTGTATGAGCAACATCATGACATAAGGCTGATAACAATAAACAAAACTTAGTAATATTATTAAAAAATTATTAATCTAATTGTTTAGTCAATGATTTAATAAAACAATTTACAGCTTGCATTACTGCAACTCCATGATCAAAATTATGATAAGGATTATTATTCATATTATATTGNGACAAGTGTCCTTATCGTTTTTAATTATTAATCTTATTATAATCTTAAGCAAATCTATTGTTTTTTACTAACCACTAAAAAACTATATAGAATGCATACTTTAAGATTTGTGAATTTGAGTATCTTAATGACATCATTTTAATTTTGATCATTGATGCATCCTACAATTTTTGTTGGTATACTATACTTAATTTGATTTTAGACAAGTAATTCATTTTAATGACTAGGATATCCAAAGAGTCTCTCTTTTATATTTTAGGCTGCCTTCTATTGAATATCCCATTTGAGATCTGGCTTACCTATATTCATATAGTAAATGTATAATATATATTAATATAGCAAAAATATAATAAGTAATCATTAATTACTTTATTATTGTAATGCCTTCAACTCTTACTAATACAACTTCTCCCATTCAAAAATAGTTTCATCTAAATTATCCATACAAATTTAAAATGCTCCTTTACCAAACAAATTCATTTAATGATACAATGGCCTTACTATAACTTTAATGAATCCAATTTCATTTTTAGACATCACATGCAACTTTGATATTATATACTCTATTTTACCTTATCCAAATCCTTCATAAATGGTTATTGAGGATAACCTTTTTTCCCTTCTTCTGCATACTAGGCACGATATTCCTAATTGATTTTATCACTCCATAATCTACTTTATGGCCATTTCCTTGCAGTACCATTAAAATCAGCAGTATGAGTAATCATTCCACACAATAAAGATAAATCTTCAGAATCATTACCATATTATTCTATTCTAGATTCAAATTCCTTTAGCATTTTGAAATGATCCTACATATCAGTTGATAAAATGTTTGAAATTAGTTATTTTCTAAAAGTTCTGAAATCTTAATCAGAAAAATTACAAAGTATATTAGTTTAACTATCTCTTAAGATTTTAATGGTTGTTGCTGCATGATGTTATTCCAATATCTAATAAAAGAGTTAACACAATAAAAAATACCACTTTGTCATGGTAACGAATTGCCAATTGACTCAATGAATTAGCTTCATATGCATTAGTCTTACCTGTATGAGCAACATCATGACATAAGGCTGATAACAATAAACAAAACTTAGTAATATTATTAAAAAATTATTAATCTAATTGTTTAGTCAATGATTTAATAAAACAATTTACAGCTTGCATTACTGCAACTCCATGATCAAAATTATGATAAGGATTATTATTCATATTATATTGAGTTTCCATTTCAATTAAAAAATTGATCATTTTATCTTATGGTAATGCAAACATTTAATTAAAATTATTTCTCTCCAAAATTGACCATACTATTCTTTATTTCTCTATTGTAGATTTAATCTAAAACTATTTATAAAATTATTACTAAATGAATATTAAAATCCAAAGAATCTAATTCATTATCTTCTTCTTTAAGTATTAAATGAGACTCATTAAATTTATTTGGATTTATTTTCATAAACCTTCTCTCTTCCTCTCTTTATTTAAAAAAGAAACTATTCTTTCCAACAACTTATTCCTTATCAATTTTTCTAAAAACCAAAGTTGGAGTCTTCTAACTTTGTTATGCATTTGAATTAAATTCCTATATTTAAGGCATGTACATCGCAACTACAGAATTTCTTATATCAGGATTAAATTCTTCTAATTTCTTAATATAATCCATAGTTTCTGTCTATAACAATTATTGTCTAATGGTCTTTCCATTAGTAGGAGGTTGTGTCTTTTTTCTAACCCATTCATTTTCTGAAAGGATTAAAGTAAATCCTTTGAATTGCTTTTCTTCTTTCCTTATGAATATTTCATATTGTTTATTTTAGTCTTCCTCCTACTAATTCAATTTCCATTATTAATTACTAATATAATTTTCAATATTTTGAAGCATTTATTGATTCTATGTAAAGATCTACTTATATGTTGTATCAATTTAGATTTTTTCAATATGAAATTATATTTTAATCTTTTGTGACAAAGCCCTACTTAAAAAGCGTAAACGACCCTATTTATCAAAATCAATCATAAATAAGTTTTTAGATCTTAAAAAATACTTATAAAATTGCATTCTTTCATAACATTATTTAATAAACTATTAGTATCGTTAATATAATTGATTGACAGTATTGTAAATCAATAAGTCTTACTATTTTCTAAGATCTAAATTAGTGGCATAAAGATATTGAGAGGAAGAGTCCTTAAATTTGAGAGTAATAACATTAGGTTAATTCTCAAATATCTCTTAGATCTAATATTGTTTATTAATTGTTTAAAGAATATTATCAATTAATAGATACTTTGAGCATCTTACTATTTCCAGACCAAACTCCAATATTGTGTCTCCAATAGATAAAATACTAAAATATTAGACTTTGATTTGTTATGAAGTATATATTACAAATTGAGCTAAATCTATTAAGGAATCCATGTAATTATATTTTTTAGATAACATAACAAATGATATAAAATTTGGATCTAATTGCATAATAAAATATTAGAAATCTGTGAGTTTTAGTATATAATTATGAGGATTTGTGTAGTATTATTTGATAGTATTCAAAGATTGAACTTCAGTTATTGATTGTAAATTAACTAATTCATCAAGGACATCTTTAGTGATATGGAATTCTTCAAATTTATCATCTTAATGAATTTGAACCTTTTAATCTTTGAGAAGTATGAAACTATAAGATTGGCATCCAATAAGTTAATTTAGAAAGGTGTTTAGAAATGCCTAGATATCCTTAGGTTCAACTTTCTCATCCATCAATTCAAGGAGTGAATTCATATAACGAGAATACCTTTGCTAAGTGTAACGACAATATTACCTTTATTTATTAATAATTTGATTAAAGTAATTCTATAAAGGAATAATCAATGTCTTCATCTTAATCTAATGAATTGAGTATGTTTCTTAGTTGTTCAATTTTAGACTTAAATTCTAAGGTAGTCTAATTCAATAATAAATAATACAAATTTTACATGTTTATTGGAATATTATTACATACATTTTAATTAGATAATTAGTTGATCCATAAGTTAGATGGTTTAAGACTATGTGAAATATGAATAAATCTAAAGTACTTATAATTGTTATCCTTATTTTTTTGATGGACTAAAACCTTGAGTATGTGATTTAGAACGAGTAATTTGAAATGAAGACAAGTATGATAGTAATTCTGATTTGATTTTGATGACTTCCTTTTATTTTGATAAAAGAAGCATTAGGGTTGGTTCTTTAATGGTTAATTTCTACTTGATGAGTCTTTTCTCTTATTATGAGATTAGACCTTCTGATTCCATATCTCCTAAGACTTGAAAGAAGTTTAAGTAACCACAAAGACTGGGTGTTTGAGAATCCTCTTATTTCATTTATTAATTAATGAAAAGAACAGTTGATATTTACAAAGCAAATGGAAAGAAACCAAAACAGGCGATAGGTAGCAAATCACAGACGTCTTATGCAGCATACTTGAATAGTGATGTTAAAACCATTGCTAAATTGTACTGATTGTTAGCATTTACATGAGGAAAGAAAATCTTACCCAAATCACCAACAATTACTTTATCAAGAATCTACGTATAGAATAGACACAAAAATCCAGTGCCAAATAGCTTAAGACCAATTTTTCTTAGTTACGATAACCAAGATCTGCTACAATTGATACAAAGAATTCTTAAAAAAGTATTTTGAGTTCTTTAAATTTTAGAAATATCTAGACCTTATGAATCATTATAACCAAAAAGATAAACAGCAGTTGAATCCACTTAGAATTTGATTAAACAATATACTAATTAAAAATAGAAAACCAATGTTGATAAAAGAAATTTATGGCACAATTTTGTAACAGAATCTATATTCATATTTTACAGCTTAATAATTCCATTATTGATTAATAAGTTCGTAGAGCTTAAAGTTCTAGTACTCATAACATGAGATAAGAACCAAAAAGTGATCTCAAATATAGATCTGCTTAATCTTTACATTATAATCCTGATTTCCTATAATTCAAACTATCTTTTAGTGCAAGAACAAGATAAGGTCAATTAGCATCCAATCCTAATAAAACTAATTAAGATACATTTATTTGTGAAACCAATATTGTCTCTGATATGCATTTATTCTCAGTATGTGATGGTCATGGATAAAATGGACATTTTGTATCATAATATGTTAGAGATCAATTTACAAAAATACTTAAAAGAGATCATTAATTAAAATAACATCCCAGATAAGCTATTGTTAAATCTATATCTCTTTTAGCAAATCTAATTAATTAATAACCATTTGATACTTAATTTAGTGGATCTACTATGAATACTATCTTAATTTAAGATGGTGGACATTTAATCTGTTCTAATGTTGGAGACAGTAGAGCAATCATTGGAAAATTAGGAAACAATTCTAAATTTAAACCATTCCCTTTATCAATTGATCATAAACCATGTCTTGAAAAAGAAATGAATAGAATACATATGCATGGTGGTAGAGTAGATACTTATTATGATGATTAAGGTATCATTCATTAATCCATTAGGTAATTCGATTGGACCAGCTAGAGTTTGGGTTAGAGATGGAAATTATCCAGGATTGGCTATGAGTCGTAGTCTTGGTGATTAGATTGCACAATCAGTTGGTGTTTCTAGTGTTCCAGGTAAATTATATTAATTTCTATATTTTTAGAGATATTTGAATATTAATTGACTCCTTAAGATAAATTTATTATTTTAGGAAGTGATGGAGTGTGGGAATTTATTGATAATCAAAGTGTAGTTGATATTGTAGGAAAGCATTACGTTTAAGGTGATCTAGAAGGAGCCTGTGATGAATTAATGTAAATATCTTATAAAATGTGGACTTTAGTATATATTTGTATAATTAATATAGGAAGATGATTCAGTAGTAGATGATATTACCTTTATAGTTATATTCATAAGCTGATTATATATTATCATTAATTGATATTTTAATTTAATCATATTAATAGATATGTGATTATTTATTTTTACTATAATTCTTTTGTTTAATGATGTTAATTACCTTAGAATTATTAAAATTTTGCTCTTGAATTTATTAATAGATTTAATACAAAAAAACTTAGAGATTAAAATTACAATTACTAAATTTAATCATATTTTAATAAAATATTTAATGATTAATAATCTTATTTAAATAAATAAATCATTTCTTGAATTTGATAGAATTAAAAAGGTGTTTTTCTTCTTATGATAGCTAACACATATGGATTACTTATCTATAATAGAAATCTGCCTTAACTTATTCATCTATTTTATGAAAACAACTTATTAATCTATAGTAATTCTTAACTTCATATTACTAAAATATTAATTAAACTAAAATAAATACTTTGTTTCTCATTTAACCAATTAAAGGTTCAAGTACTGATATTGCTTATTTATAATCTTATAACTTTATCAAACATTATGCCTTATTACTTGATAAAACTAATAAAGAATTCCTTTTGGCTTCAATAGCAACAGGATTGCTTTCAAATTTTTTAGGCCATTTTTCTAGAAAATTTAATCCTCTTTAATATCTTAATAATGCACTTTAATATTATTGTTTTTCATAAAATTAATTTCCTTCAATTTTAAATAATTCCATCTACTTTAGACGACTTAAAAGATATTAATATATATTACTTTTCTAAACTTGTTAAATCTATTGGAAGTTCAGGTTATGTTACTTCTAATATATCAATTTTGAAATATTTTTATAAATTCTAGACTGGAATTCCACTTGCAATTTCTTATTCTGTATACATTTATTCATTAGATAATTTGAACCAAGCAATATCACCTTCTTTCATTGTAAGAAAAGCAGATTTTAAACCTTATATATAAGGAATGCTAGATGCCATTGATATTTTAGTTGCCTAAATATTATTAGTACCCTTATTAGCAAGATTTCCTTCTAAATCTCTTTCTTCACATTTTAGTTTAATCTTTGATTTAACATTAATTTATTTAGTATTTTCTGTTGTTTCATTCTCAAAAACTATATATTTGATTAGATTTGAATTGATTTCTATTTATTTATATTAAGATAGTATAGAATCCATGTCTAATTTTTCTGGTAATTTTCTCTCTTTAATAACTGGAGGATTGGCTGGAGATGTTTAATGTTACAATTCTAAATCGTCTATTGAAAACCAATTTGATTAGTTCATTATTAATTATTCAACAACATTCTAGTCAAATTTATATATTATTAAAAAAATGAACTAAATTCAAAGTCTAAACAATTATTATATATATATTTAATCAGTCTTACAAAAATTAATCAAAAGATATTTTTTATAAACGATTAGTATGTCTATTTTATTTTGTCACTCTATCAAAATTCTTCTTATCTTTTTTTGTATCTTCTTATAATTCTGAGAGTTCTGTAATAATATGATTTAATTGATTATTTTTAATTAAATGTCTTAATGATAATTATCCTAATGATTAACTTGATTAATGAGATTTAATTCCTTTTGATTTAATAATCTCTGAATCTTTATATTTCTCTAATTCCCCTTAGATATCATAACTCTTTTATATTCTCCAATCTCTAAGTATTTTTTATCGTAATCTCTTCTCCCCTTCTATTGTACCCAATTACAATTTTGTTACTAATTCACGTTCATTAGTATAAGTTGTTTATTTATGTTTTTCAGTGAGGTTCTTAAATCTTTCCTTATTCGAATTCTAATCCCATTCCCAATGAGCAAATCTTTTTAGAACTCCTTTAGCTGTTTACATACTGAGTATATAATACATTATATATACTTAGATTACTTCAAATATTATCTACATTATTTTTTTGACCAAAGTTCACTTGTCAACATAGAACCTTATTTTTAATGTTGATAAATCCCACTCACAATTGGTCTTAATTATTCATCTTATTCTACTTCGGCCTTTTGAAATGAAAACTTTGCAAATGTTAATGGTCTTGTAGTAAGTGTAGATGTCAATTATTCAAACATTTTTTAATGATTCCTTAAGAACTTTTACTGAATCCGAAATTATTCATTGCTTGCTTCATCCAAAATAATATCATTCTATCCCAAAATATCCTTTATTCTTAACTTTAAAAAGTTTCAATGAATCAATACCTTATTCCTATTTTTCATATAGTAATAAATTATATTATTAACAAATTATAATAAAACTGAATAAGAATCAATTTAGGATACTATTTTAATATGATTTATTAATACATTATTAAATTAATCATATAACATTCAATATCTATATAATATCTATCTTTTAGTTCCAAATTCACTTTAATATATTGATCCTTGAATAATAATAAATTAAAATGAATTATATCTAACTACTGATATTTTGTTATTTAACTTATTAGATTCATAAAATTGAATATATCTCATCTTTTTTTGATAATCCAAAATTATAATTAATAGATGTAAATTTGAATGGTAAATATTAATATAGGTTTTTTAACAGACTTAATTTAATTTAATTGACCATAAATGGGTAAGAAGATTAATTCATACTATATTATAGTGTAGAAAGACAATCTACTCTTCTAAAATTAATAATGAGTAAACTATTAAATATTAAACAATCAAAACTCAGCAATACTTTTAATAAAAATAGAATGGAACATTAATATAATCATAGAAAATATAAAATTATATTTTAAAAGTGAGTAAGTCAATTTTAGAATTCGTTTATAGTTCAGATAGATGGCTTTATTTAAATATTCTAATAATCAAATGAATAACAATATTCTATAACCAAAATATTCATAATTCCTCTAAGTTATAATTTATTATACAGTATAAATGAGAAAATCTAGCATTAAAAATTATTTTAATTATTATATCCTATAGTAACTTTACGAAGATAATTGGTTGAAAAAGCTTAAATCCATAAAGATTATGAAAGTTGTTTAGTGCTCAAAGTTTAGATAAATAATCAATCAACTTATAAAAAATAGATATACTTTTCTGATTCACTGCAACTCCATAAAATTAAACATTTATTTGTATTATAGTAATTCTATAAAATATAAAATATAATTATATATCTTAGTCATTAAATAGATCTCAAAATGTAGCAAATTTCAATTATTGTTTAAAAATGAATTATTTACTTTTAAAATGGATTCAATTTATATTTCTTAGTTAATATACTATTGATTATTATAAATATTAATAATTTATTAAATCTTAAATGCAATTCATTTAGAATCAAATTAAGGTGATTTATCGTCACGTTCAAATACACCAAATTTTGATTTCTGAGATCCTGTAAATGCATTATAAAATACTAGTAATGACACAGCTAGACTTACATTTAAGGTTCTCTTTAGATAATAATTATAGGTATTTTCTAATCTTGCTTACAAAGGAATAGTTGATGCCCTCAAAGAATCAAGGATAGTTATAGCATCTTAATCCATAACATAGCCCAACACTATTCCTTAACATTAAACATTCTCTTTCGTTAAATGCAAAACAAGCTTATTTGCAGACACATCATATACTAATAAACCTTAATATATTATATTTATATTAACCTGTATCTGGATAATAAGTTGTTACTCCTGTCAAGAC
Source organism: Paramecium primaurelia (assembly GCA_905182975.1). Lineage (NCBI taxonomy): Eukaryota > Ciliophora > Oligohymenophorea > Peniculida > Parameciidae > Paramecium > Paramecium primaurelia. Next base: position 194,223 of record CAJJDM010000160.1, read on the forward strand.
TTTTAAGGCATCAAAGGATCCTTCAAATATCATCTTGGTTTAATCACGCAATATTGTGTACTCCTAATTTTATAATAGGTTCTTTAAAATAGTGTTAGATTAAGTATTATGATATTTATTAAGGTTAATAGAAATATGGCCCATCTTTTACCCATTATCTCTTATGGTCATTCTATAGTTTAAGCCAGATCTAATAGAATTGTAATTAAGACTCTAAGCTTTGAGTACTTGCAATGTTTTTTTCATATGCTATTTCTATTTTATAATATTAATATCATGAATTAAATATACTTTTGAATTATTATTTCATTTTATTGAATAATTATTAATAAATCAATCAATTTAATTTAATAATAAGTATTTGCTAAGTAGAGTTCTTTCTTAATAATGAATAGAAAACTGATGAGGAATTATGTATTGTAATTTTTGATGTTATAATGTTTATTGTTGAATGATCATGGGAATATTNTTCTATAACCAAAATATTCATAATTCCTCTAAGTTATAATTTATTATACAGTATAAATGAGAAAATCTAGCATTAAAAATTATTTTAATTATTATATCCTATAGTAACTTTACGAAGATAATTGGTTGAAAAAGCTTAAATCCATAAAGATTATGAAAGTTGTTTAGTGCTCAAAGTTTAGATAAATAATCAATCAACTTATAAAAAATAGATATACTTTTCTGATTCACTGCAACTCCATAAAATTAAACATTTATTTGTATTATAGTAATTCTATAAAATATAAAATATAATTATATATCTTAGTCATTAAATAGATCTCAAAATGTAGCAAATTTCAATTATTGTTTAAAAATGAATTATTTACTTTTAAAATGGATTCAATTTATATTTCTTAGTTAATATACTATTGATTATTATAAATATTAATAATTTATTAAATCTTAAATGCAATTCATTTAGAATCAAATTAAGGTGATTTATCGTCACGTTCAAATACACCAAATTTTGATTTCTGAGATCCTGTAAATGCATTATAAAATACTAGTAATGACACAGCTAGACTTACATTTAAGGTTCTCTTTAGATAATAATTATAGGTATTTTCTAATCTTGCTTACAAAGGAATAGTTGATGCCCTCAAAGAATCAAGGATAGTTATAGCATCTTAATCCATAACATAGCCCAACACTATTCCTTAACATTAAACATTCTCTTTCGTTAAATGCAAAACAAGCTTATTTGCAGACACATCATATACTAATAAACCTTAATATATTATATTTATATTAACCTGTATCTGGATAATAAGTTGTTACTCCTGTCAAGACTTTTAAGGCATCAAAGGATCCTTCAAATATCATCTTGGTTTAATCACGCAATATTGTGTACTCCTAATTTTATAATAGGTTCTTTAAAATAGTGTTAGATTAAGTATTATGATATTTATTAAGGTTAATAGAAATATGGCCCATCTTTTACCCATTATCTCTTATGGTCATTCTATAGTTTAAGCCAGATCTAATAGAATTGTAATTAAGACTCTAAGCTTTGAGTACTTGCAATGTTTTTTTCATATGCTATTTCTATTTTATAATATTAATATCATGAATTAAATATACTTTTGAATTATTATTTCATTTTATTGAATAATTATTAATAAATCAATCAATTTAATTTAATAATAAGTATTTGCTAAGTAGAGTTCTTTCTTAATAATGAATAGAAAACTGATGAGGAATTATGTATTGTAATTTTTGATGTTATAATGTTTATTGTTGAATGATCATGGGAATATTNTTAGAATTCGTTTATAGTTCAGATAGATGGCTTTATTTAAATATTCTAATAATCAAATGAATAACAATATTCTATAACCAAAATATTCATAATTCCTCTAAGTTATAATTTATTATACAGTATAAATGAGAAAATCTAGCATTAAAAATTATTTTAATTATTATATCCTATAGTAACTTTACGAAGATAATTGGTTGAAAAAGCTTAAATCCATAAAGATTATGAAAGTTGTTTAGTGCTCAAAGTTTAGATAAATAATCAATCAACTTATAAAAAATAGATATACTTTTCTGATTCACTGCAACTCCATAAAATTAAACATTTATTTGTATTATAGTAATTCTATAAAATATAAAATATAATTATATATCTTAGTCATTAAATAGATCTCAAAATGTAGCAAATTTCAATTATTGTTTAAAAATGAATTATTTACTTTTAAAATGGATTCAATTTATATTTCTTAGTTAATATACTATTGATTATTATAAATATTAATAATTTATTAAATCTTAAATGCAATTCATTTAGAATCAAATTAAGGTGATTTATCGTCACGTTCAAATACACCAAATTTTGATTTCTGAGATCCTGTAAATGCATTATAAAATACTAGTAATGACACAGCTAGACTTACATTTAAGGTTCTCTTTAGATAATAATTATAGGTATTTTCTAATCTTGCTTACAAAGGAATAGTTGATGCCCTCAAAGAATCAAGGATAGTTATAGCATCTTAATCCATAACATAGCCCAACACTATTCCTTAACATTAAACATTCTCTTTCGTTAAATGCAAAACAAGCTTATTTGCAGACACATCATATACTAATAAACCTTAATATATTATATTTATATTAACCTGTATCTGGATAATAAGTTGTTACTCCTGTCAAGACTTTTAAGGCATCAAAGGATCCTTCAAATATCATCTTGGTTTAATCACGCAATATTGTGTACTCCTAATTTTATAATAGGTTCTTTAAAATAGTGTTAGATTAAGTATTATGATATTTATTAAGGTTAATAGAAATATGGCCCATCTTTTACCCATTATCTCTTATGGTCATTCTATAGTTTAAGCCAGATCTAATAGAATTGTAATTAAGACTCTAAGCTTTGAGTACTTGCAATGTTTTTTTCATATGCTATTTCTATTTTATAATATTAATATCATGAATTAAATATACTTTTGAATTATTATTTCATTTTATTGAATAATTATTAATAAATCAATCAATTTAATTTAATAATAAGTATTTGCTAAGTAGAGTTCTTTCTTAATAATGAATAGAAAACTGATGAGGAATTATGTATTGTAATTTTTGATGTTATAATGTTTATTGTTGAATGATCATGGGAATATAGATCAAATATTATGTTTATAAATCAATCAATCATATACAGGAACGTAATCTAAATATAAATTAGGTTTGCATTCTACAATATTTGGATTTAATGATAATTCATCTACATTTAACATTTCCAAATCCTCTATTACTCGTTTTTAACTTCTTTTAACTCTTTTTTATGTTTCATATTAAATGAGTTTCATTTCAGGAGAAGGTGATTTAGTAATAATCTTATCATCATTTTCTCTTGATTACTTTTATCCTCTTTTTTTGTCTCTTTATTCACTATTTAATTTCCTTGTTTCTCTTTATTCACTATTTTATTTACTATTAACACTTCTCAATATTTCTTTAATGTCATTAAAACCATTAATTGTTTATTTTTCCTTCTCTTTTTTTTCTTTTCTTTATTTTTTTTCACTTTTTTCATTTTTCTCTTTTTTTTCTTCATTTTTCTATTTTTTTTCTGGATTTTTCTTTTTTATTGAAATTTAATTATTAGAATTTTATTCATTTTAATCTTATTATTTTTCTTTTTAATCCTAAAATAAATCATTTATTTTCTAATGTATTTCTTAATCACTATCATCATCATTATTATTATTTAATCCAAATGTAAAAAACATGGTTTTTGATTTATCTTATTTTTTTTCTGATTTTGGTAGAGTTGTTTCAGGTAAAGCAATTTCATTAGGATTATATTTATTATTTTTTTATATAGATTCTCTATCTTTATTACTAACACTATCTCGTCCATCAGAATTTGATCTTAATGTTGAAAGATGATTATTAGCAATCCTTTTTCTTTATTTTGGAAATTTTGGTAATCTTATATTTGGTTTATTTTATATTTTTGGTTCAATAGGTTCTTTAAATTCTTTATATTCTTTCATATCATTAAATTCTTTATAATCTATAGTTAATTGAACATCTTTATAATCCATTATTGATTATTATTCTTTAGATATTGTTTTCTTATTATCTTTTTATGATTCTTTTTATTCTTTTGATTATTATTTCCTTTCTTTACTTTAAGTTTTTTTCTTTGATGTTTTTTTCTCATTATCATTTTCATTATCATTATCATCTTCTTCTTCTTATCTTCTTTTTTTTCCTTTATGCTAATCATTAAATATAGGTTTATCTCCAAATACATCTTCAAAATTTTCATCATATTTAGCCAAAAAGTCAGCTTAACCCATTTTAGGTAATGGTTTCTTTCTTGAATTGTAATTCTATAATTGTTGGATATTTTATTTCTTAAATTATGGAATTTCTTAGTGTTCTGGAATTTCATCTTGATCCTCTTCAGAACCAGAAACATCTTCAATTTAAAAAGAGCTTCTATTATGTGAACTTGCAAATATTTTATTTAAGAAATTCATGATATATATTTAAGCTGAAGTGGACTATAATATATTGATAAAATTATGGAGGCTTTTTAATTAAAATTATAACGAATGAAAAATTACAAATAACAACTATAATACTTATTGTAAAAACCTATTGCAAGTCCTTAATTCAGATAAATATTTCTTGAATGTGATCAATATCAAATGATAGTTTAAGTACTAATAGAAGCAAAATCAGATAAGATTAGTGTAGTTAAAGAATAATTAAAATTATTTGGATTATTGGCTGAATGTGCTAATGAAAATTTAAGTCCTCTATTACCTATGATATTCACACATTTGTTAAAAAGAATTAAAGATTTTGAATCAATGAGTTGTGTTTGTACTCAAGTGGCTGAAATTATAGGAAAAATAGTGAAACTTTGTTGTTTTGATGGAGATGTATTAAGTAGTATTTTGAAACCACTAATGAATCATTTAAATTAGAATGCATAACATGCTTTATGTTTGACAAGAGTAGTCTAATTTTTATCATTTGAAATCTTAGAACAAAATGCTTTATTTTTATTTCGGAAATTCATATCATTATTGAATCAACAAAATGGGAAAGTAGAAATCTTAGAAGGAATGGCTGCAATAATTTTAAGTGTGGAAGAATAATCAGAGTATAATAATAATTAATTTATTTTAGTATCTTTGCTGATGAAATAATTCCACATTTATAATAATTATTATAGAATTAATAATGGTAAGTAAAGAAGATGGCTTTAGATATATTATATTCACTGGTTGTATTATAAAAAGAGAAAATATAGGAACATTCATATTTTAAGGAAATAATGTATGAATTAAAATCAAATAAAGTAATTATTAAAATAAATTATATTAGATAAAATAAATAAGAGATTCTGCAAATTTAATATTGGATGTATTATAATAGAATAATTAATAATAATAATAATAATAATGTTCATCATAATCTTAAATTGATTAATAAGTTACGTCTGTTGAAAGATAAACTAATTATGTTTGTTAAATTAAATCCTAATCTTAACCTTAATTATTTATTAATACAACAAATAAGTAATCATATTCCAATAATGCAATACCTCAATTACCATAAACTCCTTCTTAACAATAAATTAATAGATTATCTTAAACACCTGCTTAAAATAATAAAAATAACACAGATGAAAAACTATAATTAGCTATCGATGCAATCTAATTATTAAGTGGAATATTAAAAACTAAAGGTATTTGTGATTCCACAGAAATCTAATAAATAGATTCTATATTGAATAGATTAAATGAAAGAGATAGTTATAGATAACCTACAATGAAATTTTCTTAATTTAATGATACTGAGACATTTATTAGTAAGGAAGCAGCTGAGATCTTGAGAGAATTTAAAGAGAAATAAAGATCAGATTATTTAAGATGATTATATAAACTATTATCTTTTATGAAATCGCGTAAATATTTAATTAATAAATATCCAAAAAACTAAATCATGTCACAATCCTATTTTTCTGGTCTTATGAGTTGGTATATATATATAATTGAATAACTTAGGATGAAAAAGCATAATGGTAATAACCAATTAGTTATTGGTCAGAGATCCATCAGTCTATTTATCATAAAGATGTATTTGCATGATCGACTAGTACAGAAATCCTAATACAAATTGAATTCAAACTAATCAATTCAATTCAAGGATTCAATCGAATAAATATGTTAAATCTCAGAATACAATTAAAAAAATAATTTCGAAGAAGTACAATATCAGTTTTATTTCTTAGAAACTATTATCTTAACTTACTCTTGTAGATTAAGATGAAATATTTGATACTATTTGTATTAGAGGAGATATGATTGAAATAATCACTTTGTTGAGAGATTGTTCTAATGGGAAGGCATTTACAGAGTAATTGAAGATTATTGAAAATAATAAATAGTTAAAGGTTCAAGATGCTAGTTGGTTTGATTCTACTCAACCTTAAAGTTGTATTAATTGGATAATAAATGAATTTGAAAAGTAAGTAACTTTGCTCTATTATAAACACATTAATTTCATTAATCATGAATGTATTTAATAATATTGGATAAACAATGGAAATAATATAAGGAAGAAAGTAATTGATTGTATATCAAGTGTCATTAAAATAGATCAAAATATTTTTCTTTAATAATATTCTAATTTCATTAAGGATCATTCAATAAATCTTTAAAACATTCTTAATAAGTTTAATGATAATTAAATTGAATCCATATTCTATTTACCATTACATAATGCTTTAACTCTTTAAAGTGTTTGTGAAAAATTGGTGCTCTAAATAATTAGAGAATCATATAAATAATCAATATTATAGGAATTAGAATGTTTAACAAAGAATGATTAAAATTTGCAACCACAATAAGTATCTTAATAGAAATTAAAAAAAAAGAAGAAATAAAATAAATAAAAGAAATTAGTATAATAAGCAACATAGAATTAATTGCCTATTGTTATTTAGAAAGAGTAAGAAAATTTAGATGTTATTACTGATGATAATTAAGACACTGAAGATTGGATTATAGTTACTAAAAATAAAAAATAGAAATGTCCTAATAATATTAATCCAAGTTGTTCAAATAAAGAAAAATAATAGAGTATAGAATAATAAGAACAATAATCTTAGATATAAGATAATAAGATTTCAATGGAAATTGAGGAAACAAATAAGAGTAATATTCAATAATAATTATAATAATAAGATAAAATATAATAATAAGAGTAATAATTAACATAATTAGATTAATAAATATAATAAAAATAATCAGATTTATAATAATAATAATAATATGATTAGAATTTAAGTACACCTGAAAAGAAAAAGTTAATTAGAAAGAATTTAGTGTTACCTAAGAAAGTTGAATAAAATGAAGAACTTATTGATGAAAATCTTATGAATCAATCCTTTTAATAAATGATAAAAAAATTAGATCTTGATATTAAAGAATTTATAGATTAAATAAGAAGAGAAAATGATTAACAATTTCCAATTAGATAGTTAATTTTTAACAGAATTCAATTCACAATTTAATTATTATTTAAAGATGCTGGTGTATTTCTATTTGGATCATGTGCAACAAGATTGGCACTCCCTGATAGTGATATTGATATTGGAATCACTGGTCTGGAAACTCATTTATTAAATTAAAAAATGGATATTATAATTGAATTCTTATGTAAAATGAATTGGATTAAACGTATAAAGTATATTCATTTATTTATGTTAGACCTATCTATCCTACTTAAAATACTTTACCTCTTATAAAATTATGGGTTGATCCTAGTATTCCATTTAGAAATGGAAATATGAATTTACCTAATATAGATCTTGTTTGCCAATCATAATTAATTTAAGTAGATATCAGTTTCTTTGGACACATATAGCATTAAGGATTGATATCAACAGAACTCACTTGCTATTGGCTCTAAGAATATTAAGAGTTAAAAACTATCACTCTTTTATTTAAAAGTTTACTTAAAAAGAGAGGATTAAATGATTAATCTAAAGGTGGAATTTCATCGTTCTGTTTAGTACTAATAGTTGTGGCCTTTCTGGAGTACTATTATTAATAAAACGCTGGATTTCATTCAATTGGATTGGCAACATATAAATTTCTAGAATTTTATGGAACAAAATTCAATCCTCATTCTATGGGAATTTTTTATAAAGGATTTGATTAGAAGTATTAATTTTATTAATCATTAATAGTCCATTTTTTTATTTAGAAAAAGAGGACTTCTAGTTAACAATAATTAGTCCTATTACTTATGATATCATTAGTCAAAGTAGTTCATTTGTATAGACTATACTTTAAGATATCAATGGATTATTCAATGCATGTGAAAATGAAACTAAATTCTTCTATGAGAAAGCTAAATTTAATAAGAAAAAGAGAGGAAAGAAAGAGGAACGAAATTTATTTTATAAAGAATTTGCAAAACTTACACCACTATTTAGTACTTGATTATATATATAAATATTAAATTGAATGAGTACACCAATTAAGATTGTGATGCTTGGAGAGGGTGAGTCATATTGATTTAATCTTTAGGCAGAGTAGGCAAGACTTGTTTAACTTTAAGATATTGTTAAGATCAATTTAATGAGAATTAAGAATCATCAGTCAATGCCACATATTTTGATAAAGTTGTAGATCTTGGAGGTGGTAAAGACATTAAATTAGCAATATGGGTATATAAATATTTAATTTTTAAAGGACACTGCAGGTTAAGAAATATTTCATGCATTGACCACAGTATATTATAGAGATGCATATGGAGCTGTACTTGTTTATGATGTCACTTATAAAGAATCATTTCTTAAAGTATAACATTCAAATCAACTTATAGGTTGAAAAATGGGTAGAAGAGTTAAGACAATTTGGAACTAAAGATATTTCAATTGTTGTTGCAGGAAATAAATGTGACATGAAAAATTAAATGTAAATTGATAAAAACGAAGTCGAAGAATATTGCAAAAAGATTGGAGCAAAACATTTCTTTACTTCAGCCAAAGCTGGGATTGGAATTACTGAATTATTTAGATCTTTAGGCGAAAGTATACATTAAATTAACTTAGGCATCTCAATCAAAGTCTAGGCTTAAGAAAGCAAAGGCAAGAAAAAGAAAGGTCTCTAAATCAAAGATGTTAAAGACACTAAGAAATCAAACTCAAAAAATGATGGATGTTGTTGAATTAACATACGGAATTCTTCATAAATATATATTTTATATTCTATATTATAGAATCAATCTAATCCCTCAGGAATCCCTTCATCATCTCCTTAAATTGTTTTAGGTTGAACTAAATTTTAAGACATCTTTTTTATAGTATCAATCTCTAAAAATACTTATTATGCATACATGTATGAGCCTTTCTATTTTTCCTTTGAAATTCTGCATTTGGTTTTTTAATTCCTTTGGTTACATAACCTATCATTTTTTGAAATCCTGGAATTTAACCATCTCCCAATTCCCAGATAGGCAATCTACCTTCACTGACTACATCTTCACTTTGATGATAATTATTCATTTTGGATGTGGCAACCGAGGGATTTAACGAAGGTAAATAATCTATTAATCCACTTGAGTTTAATTAAGGTATTTGCAAAAATGAATTTTATTATGGATATGGTTTTAGATTTAAGATTCCGAAAGAAGGCATTTAAGTAGGAATTTCAGGTTCTGCTATATTTATCATAATAGGATCTTTCTTTTTTGTTTTATGACTAATTGTTTTTTTAGTACTTTTCTTTTTCTTTGTATCTTGCATAATTTATTCGAAAGTCTAAGGAACTGCTTTAGGTGGTTCCTTTTATTTAACTAAATTAACTTTTTCCTCTTTGCTACTTTATTACATTATATGAACTGTAAGATGCTTTTTTTTTTATTAGTACTCAGGAAGTTTCTCCCAATCATATTAAAATTATCCTTTCCGTTCCTTTTGAATCTATTCCAATTCCTCTTAGAAATAGCTCTTCAATAATTAATAATTTGGTTATTATTTAAATTCATAACCTCTAACATCTTGCATGAACTTTGTGAAACACTATTTTATTATAGAAATTAAATACTCTTGGCAATTTGGCACATAATACCTCTGGTTTGATTGATTTCTTCATATAATGGATTTTTGCATATTTTAAATCCTTCTATTCAATCTATAGATTCATCCATGGTAGAGTACCACTTGCCAAATATATCAATACATATCCAATACTTTCTAAATCATCCTTCCTTGATTATTCCATTTCATCATGAGCACTAATGCTAGCATATCTGGCAGTACCAATCAAACCTGCTTTCTTTATATATTAAATGTGATCCCCTTTTGAATTCTATATTAGTTATATCTAATTACAATATAATGTTTTGAAAGTCCAAAATCAATTAGATAAATCACTTTAGGTGATGGGCCTGCTTCAAGTACAAAATTATCAGGTTTTATGTCTCTATGCAAGAAGCGACAATTATGGAGGGTTTCAATTCTATCTATCATCTATTAACTATATATTGTATCATTAACCTACTTGTATTGCGATCTTTAATGACGTTCCCAAATCAAAATTGCCTCCACATTTTCTTACTACAGATTCTAAATTCTTTCCTAGCATTGTCATTATACAATATGTGAATCTCTTTTCTTAACCATAAAACTTTATTTAAGGGAAGCCAGTTTTTTTTCTAATATTTATCATCCTACTGTCTACCTCAATTCGATCAATACTTTGATTTCCTTCTCCAACATACTATAATCTTCTTCCTCAACTTCTACTTTCATTGCCATTACCTAATCCCCACTTTTCTGATCTATCACTTTATAAACCTACCCGAAAGAGCCCTCTCCAATTTTCTAACTTATACTGAATCTTCCTTAAATTACATCTCCAATCTAATAATTTTGAAATCCATTACTTTCAATTCTTCATCATCTTCATCACTTTCGTAATGATGTTTCATCTGTTTTATTATTAAATATAAAAAATACTTATGACTGATATTCATAGATACAAATATATATTATCATTTTTATCAATAATGTTTACTTATTCTACTTTTAAATATATAAATTGTATCCAAATAAATTCAACAAAATCTATGTTTAAGATTGTTTTGAAATTCTACTTTATAAATAAATAACAAAAAATACTAAATTGGATAATAGTTTTTATGATAAAAATTAATTGTTGTTGAAAATAATTAAGACTTTAATTTTTGATAATACAAATATATATAAATAATATATATGATTAAATAATTGAAATTTATTTTAAAACCTTATCGTATTCAATACAATAATGTAGTTTACATTGAATTATTTTACTTTTTCAACTTTATTTTTTTTATATTCTATTATGATTTATTTAAATTAAGATCAATGAAATAATTATAGATTGATTAAGTTATTTTTCAATTTTATAATTTTTTATTATAAATTTATTTAATAGATTTAAGTAGAATTAAAGTAAGAGAATTTATTATTTGATATTAATTCTATTTTCTAGATATAATAAACAAAAATAAGAAAAGATTTTATAATTTAATAAGATGAACACAATTATTTTATAATATCTTTTGGATAATTTAATATATACTTATATGTTTACTACTTATAGAAAAAATAATATAGTTTAATTCATTATTTGATAATAAATTCATTAATTCCATCTTCTTACTACTTCTGTATTTAAACTAGCTATAAAGTTGACTACTGCATTGCCTTGATCAAGGGAAATTTCAGCAGCTTGTACACCTTAGGCTAATGCCATTAAAAATTATGAAGCTGCTCTAAATTAATTCCAAGTGTTGGCTTATTTAGCTGCAGCGCATTAAAAAGAAGCATCTTTAATGAAATACCCACCACATTTGTTTAAATGATTTTTACAAAATATATCACCATATTAGCTAATAAAAGATTACTCAGAACATTCTTTATGATGCCAATTTCGTATATCTGAAGATTTGCATTAACAATCAGGGGGGCAGCAGCATTTCAATGGTATTACTTAGCCCCTATTGACTCCTCCTTTTGGTGGATAAACTAACATAAGTTAAGAAATATTAATAATAAATTTAGAGGAAGATCTTCACAACTTTATAAAAAAAAATATTCTATTAAATATATATTATTTTTTCTTAAATTAATATAAAATGATCATATATTTATACCAGAGTTAATTTTAATTCAAATATAAGTATAATTTTTGATAAAAATAATATATAGAATAACAAATCTTAGAAATCAAATTTTTTCTTACACTCTTTCCTTCATTTTTGCAAAATATTAAACAATAGGGTAAAAAATACAATAGTTCTTTCAATTAAAATTTGAAATTCTCCCAATTTAATCCCACAGATAAATGAAATTAACCTACATTCCTTCCTATTCAAGTTTAGCAACTTTAATTTAAAAATAATGAAAAAAAATAAAATAATCAAATTTCTATCTTACGTAATCCATGAAAAAATAATTAGTTCCACCCTACTTTTATAATTCTTTAATCTAAATTTTGGAACCATATTTTGAAAATGATAAATTAATTTATTCTATTAAATATAAATTTAAATGAATTGGTCCCATTCCTCTAGTGAAGTTATTATGCTTGACTTATAAACATATTAGTACACTGTTTTATGTAACTAAATACTTAAGAGAATATCATAAATAAATAATAAATTATGTTTTTTATAATATTACAAATTTCTTAACATAATAAATATTATTAATATAAAATATGATTGACGATTAAAAATATATTTGTTAAGAACACAAAATAGAGGCAACTTTGATTTGTTGTATCTCTTAATGGCATTGTGAGCCTTTATGTGTTGAATGTATACCAAATCACACTATGCAACACAATAAGAATAAAACTTAATCATAAATAAAAAAATATTAGGATGTTGCACAAGAATGCTAATAAAAATTCAATTAGTTTAATAATGAATTAGAGAGTTTAAAAAATCAAATTATTTAAGTTTATATCTTATATTAATTAATTAGGAAATAAATAATCCATATGAGGATGACAATTTAAAGAATCTTAAACTATGGAAGGATTAATACCTTTCATTTTTTGAATCATACTTTAATAATTTAATAGCAGATTACAATTTGAAATTAAAATAATTTAAGTAGAATCAAACTGATTAATTTCAAAAAGTAATTCAAAATATAGAAAAATTATCAAATCAATATTAAACATTAAAGAGTGAATTGAATATATATACCTTATCTAAATAAAAAGAATTAGATTAACTGAAAGATAATTTTCAACAAATATAACAATTAAAGATCAAGCAAAACTACTCATTAAATCTTTTTGAGTAATAACAAATTAAAAATAAGATAAATGATCTCGTTTTAATTGAAGATAATGACTAAAAGGAGTAAATTTAATAAAAGTAAGTTAAGAAGGATTTTGTACCGTAAAAAAGTACTGTATGTCCCTAATGTGGCACATAGATGACTTATGTAAGTGATTTTAAGAAACACATGGAATGTCCAAAATGCACTAAGATCAAGAGGCCAAATACTTTAAAAAAATGATTAAATACAACAACTACATATATTATTGTTATGTAAACAATATTTGAATTTTTATGTATTTTAGTATTTCAAAAAATATTGAATTAAATTAGTAAATGTAATCCATTACATCCTTATGTACNTGAAAAAAAATAAAATAATCAAATTTCTATCTTACGTAATCCATGAAAAAATAATTAGTTCCACCCTACTTTTATAATTCTTTAATCTAAATTTTGGAACCATATTTTGAAAATGATAAATTAATTTATTCTATTAAATATAAATTTAAATGAATTGGTCCCATTCCTCTAGTGAAGTTATTATGCTTGACTTATAAACATATTAGTACACTGTTTTATGTAACTAAATACTTAAGAGAATATCATAAATAAATAATAAATTATGTTTTTTATAATATTACAAATTTCTTAACATAATAAATATTATTAATATAAAATATGATTGACGATTAAAAATATATTTGTTAAGAACACAAAATAGAGGCAACTTTGATTTGTTGTATCTCTTAATGGCATTGTGAGCCTTTATGTGTTGAATGTATACCAAATCACACTATGCAACACAATAAGAATAAAACTTAATCATAAATAAAAAAATATTAGGATGTTGCACAAGAATGCTAATAAAAATTCAATTAGTTTAATAATGAATTAGAGAGTTTAAAAAATCAAATTATTTAAGTTTATATCTTATATTAATTAATTAGGAAATAAATAATCCATATGAGGATGACAATTTAAAGAATCTTAAACTATGGAAGGATTAATACCTTTCATTTTTTGAATCATACTTTAATAATTTAATAGCAGATTACAATTTGAAATTAAAATAATTTAAGTAGAATCAAACTGATTAATTTCAAAAAGTAATTCAAAATATAGAAAAATTATCAAATCAATATTAAACATTAAAGAGTGAATTGAATATATATACCTTATCTAAATAAAAAGAATTAGATTAACTGAAAGATAATTTTCAACAAATATAACAATTAAAGATCAAGCAAAACTACTCATTAAATCTTTTTGAGTAATAACAAATTAAAAATAAGATAAATGATCTCGTTTTAATTGAAGATAATGACTAAAAGGAGTAAATTTAATAAAAGTAAGTTAAGAAGGATTTTGTACCGTAAAAAAGTACTGTATGTCCCTAATGTGGCACATAGATGACTTATGTAAGTGATTTTAAGAAACACATGGAATGTCCAAAATGCACTAAGATCAAGAGGCCAAATACTTTAAAAAAATGATTAAATACAACAACTACATATATTATTGTTATGTAAACAATATTTGAATTTTTATGTATTTTAGTATTTCAAAAAATATTGAATTAAATTAGTAAATGTAATCCATTACATCCTTATGTACAGAACTTCTTAATATTATTTCCATACTAAAATTATTCAATAAATAATATTTATTAATTAATAAAAATTCAACAACAAATGAAACAAATATATTTTAAATTTTTACGCAATAATTTTTAAATCAAAATTTTTGTAAAAATGATTGTTAACCTTAAGAAAACTTCAAAATGAAAAGAAATTTTAAATCTATATTTTTAATACTATTTATGGGTCGTTACAATTTAAATAATAAATTATTAAGGAAAACCTATGGATTCATTGATAGAAAAATGGAAAAAGACTACCTAAAGTGCTTCTAGATATAGTGAATAGAAATTAAAAAAAAAAGAAAGGGATTCCTCATCATCCTCAGAAAGCTCTTAAGAATAAAAAATTGTTAATAACATCAATAAGAATTCACCTCAAACTCTAAATACTAAGAGTTTACAATAGTCAATTTAATCCTCAGGCAAGAAAGCAACCTAATAATCTTTACCAAACTCAGGAAATAAGAAGTTTCTCAAACCATAAACTTTTTCATAATTACTTGATTTTTATACATCCTAATTCTAAACCTTATTTAAAAGCAACATATTACCATCATAGTTAAATGATTAGATTAAGACTATTTTAGTAGATTATGCTGAAAATTTATAATCTCTAAGTGCATCTGGATTTTCAGGAGCCTAAATTGAAGAATTGCAAAATAAATTGAATCAAGCTGAATAACAAATATTTACATTAAGAAATAGCAATGCTAAAGATGATTTTAGCAAAAAAATTATAAATGAATTAGAGGATAAGCTCATGGATAGTGAAAAGCAAAAAGTCAAATTAAAATAATAAAAAGAGTAAATGCAAATGCAAATTGAGAAAATATCAGAATCCTTAGGAAAATATTAAATTAATTAAGAACTAATACATTAGCTGAAATAAGAAAATTTATAATTAAGAAAAAATAATGATGTCTTGGTTACTTAAATTTCTGAATTAAATACTCAAAACAAAGAATAATAAGTATTATGGAACTAATAAATAGAAGACTTAATTAAAATGATGGATATTTTAAGAAAAACCTAGAGTTCTTGAATATTTATATATGAATCAATTTTTAATCTCTTTAAATGATATATCAACATTATCTAATCAAATAAATTCATAATACAATTATTTACATCGTAATCTGCAGTCTATATTAATTTAAAAATAAAATTATTTATAATTATGAAATATAATAAATTTGATTCAATTCAATATGGTAATTTTTTATTATTAGGATTTAAAATTTAATTTCTTAATGATTATGATTATTATGATTATTATGATTATTATGATTATTATGATTATTATGATTATTATTATTATTATGATTATTATGATTATTATTCAGTAATTTTTGTTTATTTATCCTTTTCTCTGATAATTTGTTATGTATTTGTATATATCAAATTAAGTATATTTTCTGAAGATTAAGTTTTTAACAGTTAGTCCTTTTTATCAACTATGGATTATAATTCTTGTACAGTTTTTTCAAGTTTGAAAACTTCATCTTATTTTATTTATAGTTATTTGCATTGTTCTAGGAATGTTTACTTATCTTACATTTTACAACATTTAAGCTTTTCTTCCAAATTTTTTTGTACATGATTTAGTTACAATTATAGTTCTTCTTCTTTAGTGGTAATGAATTATAACAGTAAATCGCCAAATACATATTTAGTATCTTAAACTGACAAATTAATTTCAAATTATTATTAAAGACTCTTGATATTTTCAATAGTAGTTTCATATTTCAAATATTATTCTTTCTGTTCAACTTTTAACTAATTTATCTAGTCATTAACCAATTTTTAAGTATTGTCTTTAATTTTTTGTTTTTCATTAACTAAAAAATTTTATTTTATTTTCTATTCTTTTTTCAATTTATCATATTCCTCTAATAAATCATTTTTAAAATGTTCAACATGAGTAGTTTTGCAGCATCTTAAACAATGATAATCTAAATCGCTTGATTATAAGCAATTAATGTCTATACAAATTGAAGATTTAGTTGTGAAATGCTGATTGCAATAGCTGTAAGGAAGTTTTGGCTAAAAAATTGATTCTATTTGAAATGATTGCAGTTCAATTTCAATAATTTTATATTCATTAATATCCTATTACTTGAGATATTCTAATTTTTAATTGAGATCATCAACTAAATCATTAATAATTTTCTTAACTTATTATTTTGTAATTTCTTATTTCCTTTGAGCTATTTTATCTGAAAACTTAGCAAAAAATATATAGATATCAAGCGAAGGATTTGAATCTTGCATTAACTATTATGCTTTAGTTTTATTGGTATTTAATTTTTAACTTTATTGATCAACAAAAGTAAAAATACTTTTTTACAAATCAGAAAGCATTTTCATGATCTTTCCTTAAATCTCTTTAATAGATTATTCCACACTTTTTTTTAAGTTCTCATTTTCATCTATATCACTTTACAAAATTTAGATGTATTGATTGTAATTATTAATGGCCATCCCTCTTAATACATTATAATTCACCCCTCTATGTTAACACAAACATTTTTAACAGAGAAGTTTATTATTTTTAAGGTCAATACATTACAATTCATTACATATATAATTTAGCTCCTCTTTATCATGTCCCTCGATCAAACAAAATTCTTATTTCATGATAGAATTTGAGATTAAATAAATTAATTAATTTAGAACATTTTATTGAACAGATTTAAATTGTATAATTCTCTTTCTTTTTTATATTTACTTTATAACAATATTTCAATAAGTATTTAATTTAATACTTCTTTCTATTCAATTTATGTTAAATTACCAATATTTTCTAATTATTTGTACTAATTTTACACTTGAGCCAATAATATAATGAATCCCTTCATCAATTAATTCCAATAATTCCAATAACCATAGTTACGGTATTAAGAAGCTAACTTGATAACGATTACATAATAAATCCAATTTAACTTAAATCCTGTTTTAAAAGGTTTCCTTTACAAATGTATACAGTAAAATTTATCTAATAACCTTAAGATCAAAATGAAGAGGATTAAAATTTTGATTATTAGCCTAGAGAAGAAGAACAAAGTTCAAGTTAAGAGTATTATCTTTAAGAAGAAGATATTTTAATATTAGTTAATTTTCAAAATTTTATTTCTTTATATCAAAATCTTTGACATTAGTTTGTATAGAATAATTTGATTATCTAGAGTTTAATTTATAAGCAAGCTTAAAAATTCGTGATCAAATTTGATATCATAATTGTATATTATCCTCATATTACTATTTTTTACTTAATAATTTATAAACGTTTGTAATTATTTCTCCTGAATTTACACTAATAAATTACTAGTGTTAAAGACTTAACAATCTAGATCTTAAAGTCTCTAAACCATTATTTTGATTAATTGTTAATTGTGGTGATTAGCAGCATAAATCTATAAAAGAAGAATTAAAACAATTTTTCAGACATATTCAAATTTTCAAATATTTAGTTTTCTAAGATGAGTAGCTGTTTCTAATTATCTAATCAATTATTCTATTTCTACATCTTGAGAATTAGTCTATAAGAAATTTATTAATTTATCCTCCAATCGATCAGCTCCATTTCCTATTCCAATTACAATAGTAATTCTCTTTATTTGAAGATACGTTATTTTAGAAATAAATTAAAATTATTTTAGTTCTATTAGGTTTATCTAGAATTTCTTTTTCAATGAAGGATCCCATAATTGTCTTATTTTACTTTAAATAATATATTTATCCTGCCATTCATCAGAATCAGAAACAGGATACAATATATCCTTATGATATAAAATTTATATCTATAGTTTTCCATGTTTTTATTTAAATTACCAATTGGGAATTCAGTCAAAGTCTTTTAAAGTTTATCTAGAATATAACATAAACTCTAAATGCTATATTCTTCTTGGAGAATATTGGATTCAATTAATTGTTAAACATTGAGAATTGCAATAGGTTCTATTGAATTTGATAAAATGGTTTCCATATCTTAGAGATTAATTTTAAAAATTCAATCCTTCTGTCGTTATTTCTTTGTATAAAATATACTCTGTTTAATATTTAAGAATTTATGCCAAAAATAATATTTTATATTATTCTGATTATTTTAAACTCTTTTGTAATAGTGTTAGACAAGTTTGAATTACAGATTCTTTTAGGTGAAATCAATAATAGTAGTTGTATAAAATACAAAAAAGAGCCTTTTGAATTTTTTTCCTTAAAACTTTGAATCCTCTAAAAGCTCAGATTGTAAATGATCTAAATAGATTTGGAAGATTCCTCTTTGATTAGGTAAATCTAAATTTGAGTGTTAATGTTGATTTAATTGTAATACTGAGAGTTATGAATTATATGTGATAAAGTTTTTAGAAAATTAAAGTATAAAATCTTTTACTAATAGATTTGGATTATAGAAGGTGAAGGAAATCATTTAAAAATAAACTTATGACATTAAAGAGGTCAATTTAATTAATAAATTGAAATTAGTCTTTTTCTAAGATGATATTCAAATCGTGTAGAATTTATTAACTCATATAATTAAAACACAAATAAAATCTAAATTTTCAATATTTGTAATAATTTTTATTAATTATATTATTCTTAATTAAATTATAAATTCTAATTAAAATAATTTTAAATGGTAATTACTTAAATGATAAGAGAATAAATTACAATTATGCAATTTTCTAATTAGGAATATAATTTGAATAATCTTGTAATATATATTAGGAAAATGATCAAATCCTAGTATTTATCTTAATTACTATATATGATATTATTAATTCCAAAGAAATTTTTGATATATCTATTTGATCTTCAAGATCATTTTTGTTATAATAATTTTTAGCGTGTGAATGTGCTATTTTGTTTATATTCTGATCAATAAACCTAATTATTTTTATTCTTATATTGCAAGTTAATTCATGATATCGCTAAGCCTCATATGATTGTGAAATAAAAATATTCCAAGCTTTGACATTATTAAGTTTGCAATAATATCTCATCAGCAAATTAAAACTGTTGTATCTTAGAATACTTACAATTAATACTTTATTTAAAGATTATCTAAATAAATATTATAAATATCAGTTCTATTTTATCACTTTAACAAAGGATTTAAATACAAACAAGAAATAGAGTCTTTTTATTAATTAACTTAAATTTCAAATGAATAAACAAAAACTAAAAAATAGATTTTTACATTTGGACTGGTTGTATTAAGTATTAATTTAAAATATAAATATATAAATTTATTTATAAATATATATATATATATTTCATTAAATAACTCAAATAAACAATAATTCTCTATATCAATTATAGGAATGATATAATAAATTCGCTCAAATAAAGTTAAAACATTTTCCCAGCAATCAATAAATTAAATACAACATATATAGTCATACAGTAATTCGTGAACATCATTATAGATATACAATTTTTATGAATACTCCCTGCCATATTAATTAAATATTATCACTATAATAAACCTTTAGTCTTCTTTGATTTTTGAGTCGATATTTTCATTTAAAATATTAATTGACTTTTTATTATTTAATTAAAATATTTATTATTATAAATATTCTATCTAACAAGAACTTTGCATTCTTTATATAAAATTAGATTAATCCACTAACTGATGGAAAAATACTAAAGATTGTATTATCTATTTTACAACTATTGGATTGCCTTGCGTAATTTCTTGAATTTATTTGTTAACATAATTATTACATATATATAAATGACTTTAGTATTAAAATTGTGTCCAATTTTCAACCTTTAGAGTTTCTCTATAAATTAGTTTGAGGCTTTATAAATTTCAGCCCTAAAATTTTTTTGAAATTTTCTAAAAATATAATAAGGAGTTTTTTTAATTACTATTTAATTTTTTCTAGCAAAAACATATTTTCACTTCTATCAATCAACTTGAACTACTGTTACTTCTATCTATGAGTTTTGAAGTAATTTTACCTCAAACCTATTGTTTTAAGCTTTACAGTTACCATTTTAATCATTAGGATATCTTAATATTGACTTTTCTATTTTTATATGATTTATCTGTAAAAATCAAACCTAAGTTCCAATCCTTATAATACTTCATCAAATCTTGCATGATTTGGCATTTCTGGAATTTTATTCTGACTATTCATGCTCTTAATAAAATTTTTCAAGTTTCCTCAAATGCAAAAATCTTATGCCTTTTCTATTTCTTTTGTAAATAAATTCTTTCCCAGGCTCTTCTGATTAAGCATAGCATTATTAACTCTCTTTAAATCTGTTAAAACATCTATTTAAAAGCTTTTAAGTTTAATATACTTTTGTTTTGAATTGAATCATTGAATTAATATATATTATTGAGAACCAGCAACACTCTTTATGATACCTTGTTTTGAGATTGATCTAGAAAAACAAAAGTTAAAAATATTAATTATGTCAATTAATTTTCAATTTTAAATCTTAATCAACTTTTTTTTAAGATTTAGTATGCAATTATCTAAGCAAAAAAAATTAATTTTTTGAGATTATTTAACCTCCCTTTATCTAATATTTTTTATTTAATACTTTAAATGAAGAATTTAATTCTCATCTGCTTAATAGCTATGGTCTTAACATAGCAAGTACAACATAAAAATCAGTGCAGTGATTGTGGACAATTAAAATCACAAAATGATTGTGAATAAGAAATTACTGTTACTGGAGCTTGTGAATGGGTAGCTGCAGCAGGAACAACAGCAGCAAAATGTTAGAAAAAGACAACAGTGGATCCTGTAGCTTCATTCAAACCTTATTGTGAGCTTGTTGATAAGCCAGAAACAAATTGTGCTAAGACATTAGGATGTGCCTATATCGATTCAAAATGTACACATTTTGCAGGATGTCCAGCATATGTTAAAACTACAACAACAGATTGTTAGGCAATATCCTTTTTTTGCGTTAGCGATGGAAATGCATGTATTGAAGCAAAAGAATGTAAAGAATACAATTAACAACAATGCGAATCAACTCCAAGTATCTCAGGTATTCTCAAATGTAAATGGGATACAAACTCTGGAGCATGTAGAGATTACTCTTGTTCAGAAGCAGATACTAGTTTAAATACTGATGAAAAATGTTCAGCTTGGTTGGCTGGTTGTGTGACAAAAGGTTAAGGTTGTGTTAATTCTCCAAGACCTGCTTGTGCTACTTATACAGGAGATGATGCTGCTTGTTAATCATTTATTGGATCAGATGGAAATTGTGAATTAGCAGCTGGTACCACAAATTGTAAAGCTAAGGAATGTGCAAATGCTCCATTATCTTTAGCTACTGATGATGATTGCAAAGCATATCAAAAGGGATGTATCACAACAGGAAAAGGTTGTGTTTTAGCAACAACAAAGCCTTTATGTTCTACATATTCAGGAGATAACACAACTTGCGTAGGATATATTGGATCAGATGGTATCTGTGAAGGAGATGCTGGTGGTTCAAAGTGCAGGGCAAGAAAGTGTGAAAACGGTACTTTCAATACTGATGAACTTTGCAAATAATACCAAGTTAGTTGTAGAACAAATGGCAAGACTTGTGTTTCAGCATTAACAGCTTGTAACACATATAAAGGTACTGCCACAACTTGTGCTGTATATATTGGTACTGATGGATATTGCAAAGGAACCAGTACAACAACTGAAGCTTCTTGCTTACCAAAAGTTTGTGATGAAGCTCCAGATACAACAACAACTGATGAGGCTTGTAATAAATATTAAGTTGGATGTGTTACTACAGGGAAAGGTTGTGTTACAAAAGCTAATTTGAAATCTTGTACTACTTATGATGGTGATGCTACTAGTTGTTAATCAAGAGTTGGATCTGAAGGAAAATGTATGTGGAAGAGTGGAACCAAATGTGTAGCTAGAGATTGTACAAGTGCAGCAACTAATTTAAATACTAATCCTCTATGTGCTAATTATTTCACTAATTGTGTTACTACTGGATCAGGATGTGTTTCATAAACTACTTGTGATTTAACAGTCAAATAATAAAGTTGTGAAGGTACAACCAATTGTTCATGGTAACCAATTTGTACAAGTAATGCCTAATGCAGTGAATTTAAGAAAAAATCAATTTGTTTAGCCAATTCTGCTAGAGTCAGAACTTTTGATAAAAATGATGATAATGGAAATCCATTATACATATATGTAACAAAAAAGTGTGGTTGGTTTAATAATGCTTGTAAGGAACTTGCTTGCTCAGATTTAACAGGTGCTTATTACAATACAGATGCTAATTGTGCAGCAGAATTATCAACATGTATTAGTAATAGAGTTGATGCATGCATAACTAAATTTGATTGTAGCAAACTCTTTGGAACATAATCCACTTGTTTAAGTTATCCAGGTTATTGTACAAATACATCAACAGCTACTGATACTACAGCATGTGTATAAAGAAAGTGCACAGATAATACAGATGCTACTGATAATGCCACATGTGCAACATTCTTACCTGGATGCATTAGTAATGGAAAAGGTTGTGTTGATTACACTACTACTTGCTAATAAATGAAAGGAACATAAGAAACATGTAATAAGCTATTTGCTTATAAATCTGGATCTAGTGATAATTTTACAACAAATCAATGTTATAACAGTGCATCAGCGACTGAAAATGATTCTTGTCAAATTAAAACATGTAAATTGGCTACAAACTAAACAGATGGTACATGCGGATCATTTTTAGAAGGTTGTGTTTATAATGGAAATGGAGGATGTGTTGATCCAAAAGCTGGTGACACAACTTGTGCAAGTTATACAGGTGTTTTAGCTTTTTGTGAAGCTGCTGTTGTTGGAAGTAATAGTACTAAATATTGTTTTGGAACATCTACTTCAGCTGCATGCAGTGTGAGATAATGTACAGATAATACTACAGCCACAAAGGATGATGAGTGTGAAACCTTCATGTCAGGATGTATTGCTAAATCTGAAGGAGGTTGTGTTGCTAGATCAGCAAGAACTTGTGCTTAATAATCAGGAACAGTTGCATCATGTCCTAATTTAAGTGGAGGTTTGTAAGTTTCTTCAGTTTGGACCAAGACATCATGCACTAAATATGATGCATGTTAAACGAGATAATGTGCAGATAAAACAAGTCCTTAATCAGCTTAGGATTGTACAGATCACAAATCAACTTGTAGATTCTTGAAGGCTGGATCACCATGCTTTGATGCAGCAGCTTGTAGTGTTTATAGTTTACCTGATACAGCAACGACAGATTAATAAAAGTTTGAATATTGTTCAAATATTAAAGATAACACCGGATTGTTATGTGGTTTTACAAAAGGAGCAACTAAGTGTTCATCTAGAACTTGTGAACAATTCTTGAGTGAATACACTACATCATCATGTATTACTTATTTATAAAAGAATGTATCAACAACAACAGATGATGTCTGTAAATTAGCTGGCACATATTGTTATCAATAAGATAAAACTGATTGTAAGTATCCTTTCCCTTCTGGCATTAGTTTGACAGATGCTCAAAAATTAGCATATTGCTAGAAATTTTAAAATGTTTCTGGTGTATTTTGTTCATTTAAAACTGGTGATGCTACTTGTACTTCATAAGACAGTTGTGAAAAAATTGTTGCTCAAACATCTGCTTAAGCTTGTAACGATATTCTAGGTTTCGGTAAAGGAATTTGCTAAAAAGTGACCAATACATCCTGTATATCTACAGTTGCTTTATGTTCAAACTATAATCTAGATCCAACTCTCACTAATGCAAATAAAAAGACTGTTTGCGAATCTCTACAATTGGTTGATACTGTTAGTAATTTTGGCACTGGAACTGCGGGATATAGATCATGTACATGGGTATCTGGTAATACATGCGCAGCATATACTTGCAGTTAAATAGTTGCTACTAGTTAAGAGGATTGTGACAACAAATAAGGAGGATGTTTTTATTACTCTGACACATGTTAACCAGCAGCTGGTGCTTGCCCTGCATCATTCCCATCTAATTTAAATTTAGATACAGATACTAAGAAGGCAATTTATTGTAAATCACTGTATGTAAATGGATAGGCGTTTTGTGAGATAAAACCTGATGGTACAGGTTGTCAATCTGGATCTAATACTAATTGTATTTTAACTCTATCTAGTGCTTGGACTAAAGCTACTTTTGATGGAGTTGCAGCAACAACTGATGCTTTCTGTATAACTTAATCAACAAAGCTTAAAGACATTTTCTGTATCAAAGATGGTGCTGACGCAACTAAATGTAAAGCAGGAACTTGTGAAGACATCCCATCTCCAAATAAACAAGGAGATTGTGATATACATATAATTGGATGTGTATTTTCAGCAACAAAATGTAGAACACCTAGACTTGCTGCATTAGCAAATGCAGGAGATTGTGCAGATCCATCAATAGTTCCATTTTCAGATGTTGCTAGTCTTGCTCCAAATCTCAAAACATAATATTGTTAAATATTTTCAAAAGATGGATCAAGTCATTATTGTACTTACGATGAGTATAATGATACAACATAAACAGCTTGTACTGAAGCAGGTGATTGTGATTCATACACATTACCATAGAGCGATGCAGAAAAAAGAACATATTGTTTGAGCAAAAGAAATGCTTCAGGTGGAAAATGCGGATTTACATCTGGAGACACTAAATGTAGAAATTATGATTGCTAAGATATTTAAAGTCCAACATCATAAGTTGATTGTGATATTTTATCAAATCGATTAAGATGCGTTTATTTTAGAGGAACTTGCGTCAAAGATGATGCAAATTGTGTAAATATTCCTGCTTCTGGATCTACATCAAGCGATAAGAAATTCTACTGCGAAAACATCACACTAGTAAATAAAACTAAATGTACTTATGCTATTGGTGCTTATTGTGCTAAATTAGATAGTTGTGATACTTATGATGTGAAAGACGCCACTGACAAAGCTGCTATTTGTACAACATTAACAGATGGAACGGATAAGTGTACATATATTACAGGTGATAATTGTGTCAAATTGGATACATGTGCTAACTACGCACCCGCATCTGGCTAAGAGGAAACTGAATGTAAAGCAGTTAAATCAACGGACGGTTATCCATGCATAATAGATACTACTGCTTCTTAGAAATGCAAAGCATAAGTTTGTACTGATAATGATGCCAGTGCTACAGATTGTGCTAATAATGCTGAAGACTGTCTCTATTATTCTAATAAATGTATTAATAAGAGTGCTTGTGGCAGTTATTCACCATAAGGTGATAATGACACAGCCAAATAAATATGGTGTGAAGGAGTTTAGAATTTATCAGGAGATTTTTGTACTTGGGATGCAGCAAATTCAAAATGCAAAGACAGAGCATGTAGTGATAAGTTATTCTATACAGATTTCGATTGTTCAAGTTATCTTAAATCTTGCAAGACAGACGGAACTAAATGTGTTTCTATAACTACTGCATGTACTTCATTTTATGGTTCAACTGAATTTTGCAATTCTTTATTAGATACAACAGGAAAAGATAAATGCAGACCACTTGCAACTCCTACTACTACATCCTCCGCATGTACAATTAAAACATGTTATGATAATGTTACAGCTACATCAGATTCTGATTGTGAAACTTATTTAAGTGGATGTGTCACTCGTGGTATAGGATGTATCCCAAATACAGCATAATGCGATTAATATAGAGGAACTAAATAATAATGTGAATTATTCAAAAGATACACTGGAGTAGATACTAACAATAATCCAACTTATGAATATTGTTCTGGTGATGCTGGAAATACTGCCACTAGTAAATGTAAAGTAAGAACTTGTGCAGATAACACTACAGCTATTTCAGATACTGAATGTGCTAGTTTTTTGAAAGGTTGTATTACCAAAGGTACTGGATGTCTTGATGCAACATCAACATGTGCTGCATTTAAAGGAGATTAAGCAACTTGTGCTAAATTCTTTGGATCTTCAGGTAAAGATTATTGCTGGAATACTTCGACTGCATTGGCTACAGCTAATTGTGCAAAGAAGAAGTGCACTGATATTTCAGGTAAAAACAACAAAGAATGTAATGATGGTATGCCACCATTTAAAACAACAGATGATCCTTTCTGTGTCTTCGATGGAACTTCATGCATTGATTATGGAAAGAATTGCAACACATTCAATGGAACTGAAGAGACATGCCCAACATTTTTGGCTAAAGATGGCCCATGCAAAGCTACTACAGTTGGAACTATCAAAGGAGCATGTACCTAGAGGATATGTACAGAAGCACCAAATAATCTTACAACTGATGCTGATTGCTAGAAATATCATAAAGATTGTTATACAACTGGTTATGGATGCTCAAGTATTAAGAAATGTGAAAACTTAACATCATAAGCTTCATGTAAATTAAGAGAAGAATGCACATGGGCTAACTAATGTTCAACTTCTAGTACATCATGTGCTACTTTTAATAATACTAATTATTCATAATGTACTAATTCTAAAGTAAATGGTAAGTTCTGTGCTTGGTAAGAATCTAATTCAACATGTAGAGCTTAGGTCTGTGAAGATTAATCAGCGACAATAGCTTCTCATGCTTAATGTTAAAGCTTTGCTGATAATTGTACTACAACTGGAGCTGGCTGTATCACTATTTCAGTATGTTCCTCATACAAGACTTAATCTATATGTTTAGCTGCCGCAACAACTAAAGATGGAGTAGGTAGATGCGGTTGGGATACTACTACAAATAAATGCAGAGCTAGAGTTTGCAGTGATAAAAATGGCTTAACTGATGATGAATGTAATACTTTTCTTTCAGGATGTAAAACAAATGGATAAGGTTGTGTGGCTGGAGCTTCATGTACTGAATTCTCTAATAAGCAATTCTGTCTTCAATCTAAAGCTGGACCATGTCTTTGGGTTAATGGATAATGTTATGATTATGACAGATGTGAAGATGCAGTGAAAAAGACACATTCTGAATGTTAAGCATTTTCACCATTATGTACAACTAATGGAGATACTTGCATACCTATAACATCTTGTGCCAGTACTACATTAAAGGCTTCTTGCGTTGTAGGAACTGATGGAGCTTGTGGATGGTTACCCACTGGAACATGCTAAAAGTTCGGATAATGCACAGACGCAGTTGCTGCTACTAATGATGAATGTGTCTCTTATGGACCTAATTGTATGACTGATGGAACAGCATGTATTGCAAAATCAACTTGTGGTAGTTACAAGACATAAACAGCATGTAATAACAATGGAACAGATGGTATTTGTTATTGGAATGCCACAGCAAATACTTGCAAATTGAAGGAGTGTAGTGATGAGCAAAAGGGTACAAATGATCAATGCAAACTTATTTCTGTCACTGGAGGATCATGCACAACCGATGGAAGCAAATGTATTCCATTATCAACATGCTCAAGCTATGTTGAAGCTGGATGCTTCAATGGAACTGATGGAGAATGCATATTTGCATTACCAGTTGGAGCTACTACAGGAACTAAGACATGCAGATTAAAATAATGTGAAGATATTACTGGTGGAACATCAAATGCTAACTGTATGGGAGTAATCACTGGAAAATAATGTGTATCCAATGGAACAAGTTGTATAGCCAAAGCTGCTTGCTCATCTTATAAGAATATTACTTCTTGTAATGGAGGTGGCTTTGAAAATAATAAATCTACTGTTTGTGCATTCACTCCAACTGGAACTGACAAGGTCAATGGAACTTGCAAGACATTTACCTCATGTCCTGATGCCAACAAAGATAAACTTGCTTGCACAACTAATCCATATTGCAAATGGACTGAAAACTCAACAGGAACATCTTGTGCTAATCATACATGCGATACTTTCGCCACAGGAACTGACTGCAGACCAATTCCAAGCTTTGATGGAACTTCATCAACTGTTTGTGTTCTCTAAAGTGGAAAATGTGCTGCTGCTGATCCAGGAACCATGACAGATTCCAAGATTTGCTACACTAAATCTGCTTATACTTATAGTTGGAATGCTGCTACCAATAAATGTGAAAGTTGTATTTCAGGATCTGTCAATCCAAATAATTCAAATGGAACAAATAATTAAACAGATAATGGAACAACAACTACCGACAGTGCCTTCATCTTGTCAGCTATTTCTTTCGGTATTTTGGGATTAATGGCATGATTTTGATTTTCATTTTATATAGGGAAAATATTAATATTACAAGTTATTTTTATCTCTTAATAGAGGTGTTTTTAGTAGATGTTAAATTCGTAAAATTAATACTTTTTATTTAGATTAATGTTATTATTATATGTTCTCTTAAAACTTCTATGGAAATATTTGAAGTTTTAATAATAATTAAACTTTTCCTCATTCCTCAGAGTAATTGATTATTTTTTGTAATTTAATAGCTCTCTATAAATTATTTTGTAACCTAAAAGAACTTTAAGATGATTAGGAATATGTTAAGAGCATAGAAGGTAGAATTCTATGTCATAAGATTGCTAAATTCATTATAAATTATTTTAGGATTTTCCATATTCTTCTAAGGAAGTCAGTATGTGATAATTTTAGGCCTATTCAGTTAATTTGAAACATTATAGATTTATATATTATCAAATCAGTAAATAAAGATGCTTAAAGATAACTAGATTGAAAATGTGATGACGAAGAATAAATTAAATAAAGTAAAATTTTGAACAGTTAAGGTTATTTAAGACTCTGATTAACTGATAATTTTTGAATTAGATTATGTTATCGATTAATTTCAAACCTTTTCTTAAGAATAAGAAATCTTAGATCAATACTTGAAATCCATAAAAATTAACTAATAAGGAGATTCTCTTAATCTTTTAAATTTTAATCAATGTTTGTATATTTAGTTTATTAAAACTAGAATCAAAAGTATGGAAAAACATAAAATTAAAGATTAAAATATTTATAAACGAAATTATAAATTTCAAAAATTAAATACCCGAAAGACATCTTAAATAAAAATTTAGGAAATCAAAATCTATAGAATATCTAAGAAAGCAAATTCATAAAAATTGGAATCAGAAATGTGTAAATAATGTATTTGATAGACTTTAAACTTAATAGTAGCATTATGATAATGGAATAATGTTTTAACCTTTTGTATTATTATTGCAAAAATAATTAAAATGGATCAGAATCAACCTTTTATATTAAAGAAAGAGACATTTAAATTTAAATTTTATAACACTTTGGAAAAATATTATTATATTAAAACCATTTATTCTTTTAGTATTGATTAATAATAAAATTAAGATTTGGCATTTTTCATAAACATTTGAGGATATTTTTATTTATTAAAATTTGGGGGAATTGAAAAAATTATTGAATTTGATGAGATTGAATTAACAAGAATTCATTTAGGCTAATCTTTGGTCATTGTTAAATCCTTAGATTAAAAAGTTTAACAATTGTAGTTGTTAAAAATAGAACATGAATACTTAGATTGGAATAAAATTTGGTTGAAATTCAATGATTAAAATGAAACTTTTAACTGTAAATATTCAAAAATAAATAATCCTATACATTTCACTGGTTATCAATGTCTAAATAATGAAATCAACTCATTAAAAAAAATACTAATTATTATAAAATATTTTTTCGATAACTGTTTTGATAATATAATACTAACATAACTCAAAGATGATATAACTAAAATATTCTTGAGCCAATAATAAACGAAATATAATAAACAATTAGATTAACTAATTAAAGAAATAAATAATTTCTTAAAAAATATTTATATGATAAAGAGAAATAAATCATTTCTATTTTATGAATATGCTGATAAAATAAATGAGAGAAGGCATGAAGGGAAAGTAGGATATAGTAATGACATAATAATTTATGTAAACGACATAAAAAATGGAAAAAAATTCCACTTAATGTATTTAAATTAGAATATTGTTAATATTCAAGGTATTCTTTCAATTGTTAAACACCTCAATAATTGTAAAGGATATTAAAAAATTTAGTATGACGTGGATAAGACTATAATTGCTATTGAATAAATTTAATATTGCATTTATTAGATTTAAAAATTTAATTGATGAATAAGTTTAATAAGCCATACAAGAATACATTACTTATATTTAATAATTTAAAAAAATTTCAATATCATTAGGAAGAGATTACAAAAATAATTTTGCCTAAAATCTACAACCATGCAATTATTAGATATTTTTACATTACTTATACATATAATTTTAAGAATACTTTCTAATTAAATATTGATAATTATGATACTTACAAATCTAATGCTAATAAACTTTATGAAGTAATGTAAAATGCTATTGAAAATATAATACCCTCTTTATGATTAATGTAAAGAATAAAAACAATAAATTTATTATTAATACTATTATTAAAATTCAATTTATGTACGTCTCTTTAAAGCGTAAATCACAATAGTTCAAAGCCGTTAAAACTTACTTTTCCGAAATTTATTAGATTAAGTGTTTTGGAGAATCAATTCTCGAGTGAGCATTTCATTAAAGTTTAAGTGGTAGAATAAGAATAAGAACTTTCATAACATATAAGAATATTAAACTTAAAATTGATATAATATTGTTTTATTTATCAAATTGAATAGTATGCTTATATCTTCAAGATTGAAAGAAGTTTATGACCAGGATAAGAAGTACCATTTTTATTGTAAAATCTTATTTTAGTAACAAGTTAGTCAGGAAACTTAATTACCTTTACAGATTAGGCATAACCATTAAAAATTTCTGTTTCTGTAATTCTATCATGTCCAACAACGAAAATTTATAAATCAGCTATTCGGTTGTCCACGTCCCATATTCTGATCCTAACTGTATTTATTTCATATGTTTGTAAAAAGTCAACAATAATAGAGGCATGTAATTCAATGTAAATATGTCCAACATAGTATTCGATATATGTAAAATAGTAAAAATTATCCCTTAAAGGACTTGCAAAAGAGTCTGCATAATAAAATTTGTTAATTCTGGCTGTTGAAATGATTGCCCCATTTTTTTCTGAAGCTACATCTTAATAATTTCCTCTCAAACTTGATTTGCTTTCATAATTTTTAGTACATTATGCAAATTGTTTACTGATTTATAAGCTCCATATTAATATAATAAAATATGCTTTCATTTTTCTTATTTCTTAGTATTGTAAATTATGATTGGTATAAAAAAATAATTCCTTCATGATAGTGAGAAAATATGTATCTAAATTATAATGAATTTTAGAATAATATTAATATAAGATTACTGGGTCTTTAATTCAATCAAAAGACCTAGCAATTAAACTTTTAAGAAAATATATGAATAATTTCTTTTTCATTGTAATTTGTATCGCAATGATTAGACCTTGAATAGTATTTTTCGGAAGTAATTGTTACTTTATAAAAAAATTATCATTTATAAAAAGGGCAATTCATCAATCCAATTTCATTGGTACTTTGATATAAATATTCTTATTGAAATGAAAGAGAAAATTATAAGCAAGAAGGAAATATAAACCTTGGAATAAATTATAATATGAAGTTTAAATTGAACCTTGGTTAAGAAGGTTTGAGGAATATCACTATCAAAAGGCAATTATCTTATTTTTAATTCTCATAGAAGCTGAAATTTTTAGGTAAATATTATTCAAAAATAGTTTGAGAA
Organism: Paramecium primaurelia; assembly: GCA_905182975.1. Classification (NCBI taxonomy): domain Eukaryota; phylum Ciliophora; class Oligohymenophorea; order Peniculida; family Parameciidae; genus Paramecium; species Paramecium primaurelia. Next base: position 226,865 of record CAJJDM010000160.1, read on the forward strand.
TGAGCAAATGAGTTTAATATTATTTGTTATTTTCATCATAGAGATATAGTTTATATGAAGTTTAAGCCAAGAGTAAGAAGGAGAAAGCGGAGGTGGATGAAGGATGGATGTAGCAATGACAAAAGATAAAAATCACTATTAAATCATATTACTTTAACGTAAGTTACTCCAAATTCCTTAGGTTTATTACATATTCCCAGATATTAGTAGATTTCATTCACAGTTTTTTCATTTAGATATACATGTATTTATTCAGGTTTGATTATTGGTATCTAAAATAGATTCTTTTATTAAATTTTAATTTTAATATTTAATGGTCTATGATCAGACATTCTTGTTAACAAAGGCTAATATTTTTATTCTAAATCCAAGTTCTTCTATACTAGTATATAGTCAATCTATTTCCCTTTATCATTATTTCCTACTCTTGTAATTAGTTCAGTGAATATATTATAATAAGAAACAGATTAATAGTTTCTTATAGTAGAGTTGTAATCTAGGCCAACAGGCTTCTTGAAGGAGGGCTATGTCAGCTTACTTAATAAATTAGAGTTTCTACCTAGACATAGACCTAATGTTCCAACTTAATAAGTTAAGGGAGGAAGAATGAGCATTATTTTGAAATAACATTCCTTTGATTTCAAAGGTCTGAGACCTATTTTCTGGATAATGAGTTTCCCCATCAGGGTTTGGGGTTGGGTTTGGGGTTGGGTTTGGGTTTGGGTTTGGGTTTGGGTTTGGGGNAATTACATAATAGGGAACAAAGTATCATCAATTAAAGTTAATTTCATATCATATGATTTACCAATCAATTCTTTTAATTATTCAAAATGTTTATCTATAGTGTTAAATCTTTTTTTTAAATGGGCTTCCATTAAAGTTAATAAAGTTAAATATTTTTCATTTTGCTTTTTCTCAAAATCTTAGGATTTTGGATCCAATTAACAAGATCCAATAAATGTAATCATTGTAAAAAGTAGACTATTTCTATATTCTTATAAATATGATTTTTCATTTATTATATTATCTAAATAAATATAAATATATAAATACCTAATGCTTATTTATACAAATTATTTTAAGGATCAATCTTAACTGCTTATTCAAAAGATTTTTGTGCTTCTTCCATTAGTTTATCTTATTTGTATACATTTCCAAGTTAAAAATAAGCTTCAGAATTATTAGGGTTTAAATTAATGCAATTTTAATAACTATCAATTGCTTCATCAAATTTCATTAAAAATAGATTAGCACTGCCCATCTATATATATATTAATCAATTTATTACAATGAAATAGACTTATTCGAGATTTTCCTTACCAGTTTTGATATATAAACTTAAGTATTTTAAAGCGTCCATGTATTCTTTCTTTTCATTGCAACAAATACCAAGGTAATAATTGATATTTTAGGCATATTCATTTTTTTTTAACTATTTCAATATATCAAATGATTCATTAAAATTATTTAAATTAAACAATATAGAACCTAATAATTATTATAACTTAAACCTTTTTCATATAAGTATTATTCATTAGTTGGTTCAATGTTCAATAGTTTATCGTATATTTCAAGTGCTTTTTATTCTTATTTTGTATCTTTATACATTTATACTAACAAATTTAAGATTTCTAAGTTTTAAGGGAATTTATTTAATCCATCATTCAAACAAATGATAGCATCATCATATTTTTTTTGTGCTTATAGTAACCTCCCTATATATACAAATTTTGTAATACCTCTAATAATAAATATTTTTGAATCATCCTTGCTTGATTATGATGATAATTATTCATAAATGTTTGATGCTTCTTAAATCCTATCAAGCTTTATTAAAGTAGAAGCTATATAAATATTTTTTACACTAACCTTTCTTTTCTAATAATTCAAAGCTTGTATCTTAAACTATGATTAATTCATAACATTTCAAAACTTCTTCATTTTTGTTCAGATATTCTAAGATTGTCACTATATTCAAAATGATCAATTTTTATACCCTTTTATTTTAATGTATCTAAATCATTCTATTAAATGGTAAGAATTTAATCCAGTGTTACCAAACAACTTGCTTATTATTTTAATTCAATTTATATTTAAGCTTTTAATTTTAAGGCTTATAAATGGTTAGGATCTTTTTCCAAAATTAAATTTAAGAGACTCAAAGCTTAAGTGTACTGTTATTCTACTTGCAACTTCCGCACTATAATCTAAGAATTTGATTAAACCTTCTTTCAATTAATCTTCTACAGAAATTTACACCTATGAGACCTGTGGTTATTATTAAGATATTTTCTTTGGGATTTCTTATTAGCAATTTAATGCATATTAGTTTTAACTATCTAATTTAAGAACTTATTCACAGGCTTTTTCCATTTTTTCATATTGTTTTGATTAGCGATATATATATACTTATTAATGTAAATGATTAATATTTACCTAATACTTAATATCCATCAAGATATTGAGAATCAATTTTGAGAGCAAATTATATTGCTTCCAAAGCATTATCATATTATTTTAAATCAGATAAAGTAGTTGCTTTACTAACATAATAATGTTTTTGATTTGGGTCTTAATTTATCGCCATATCAAAATATTTGATTGCCTCACTCTTTCTTTTTAATCTTGCTAAAACATAGCCTTGGAATATGATTAAAATGTACCTAAACCGTAATTTAAGTCTGGTATGTTGGGATTAACCTAAAATCCTTTTTCTAAATATTCTAAGGCTTCTTTGTACTATTTTTCTTTGATCATTAAACTAGCTGAATAATAAAATGTTAGAGAGATACCTAATTCATTTAGAGCAAGAACATGGTTTGGTTATTTATCAAGAGAAATTTGAAAAGAAATTTTAGCATCTTCCAAATTGTTTTTGTTCAGTTCAACTATTCCTATTAAGAAAATAACTTGAAATATATATACTGTAAATAGCATCAGAGAGTATTTTAATATGAAAATTAAATAAATAAATAGAAAATTAAAGATCATAAGTAGAATTGCTATATTTTAGTACAATACCCTCTTCTGTATAACTTGATAGTTTCAGTTTAACATTCTGAAATTGAACTAATTCTTGAATGATTGATTTTTGGATGAATTTATTTATTCTGTTTCTTAGCATTCACTAGTTTAGCAGATCCGCAACTCATTAATAAATATTAAAAAAACTGATTAATTTTTTGTGTAATTATTCAATCAAGTAAATAGTTTGTAAAATCACTGATATTGTTGATAAATTGATGTATGGAACATGGTTCAGAACATATACCACAAGTATCACCTTGAGTAATTCTGCTTCTCCCCGAGTAGCTCCCCATGAGTTTCTGATCTTCCAAACACCATCAGCTGAGATACCAACAAGGACGGCTGCGTGATTTAAGTCTTTAGTACATTCTGAAAGGACACCACTTGCTAAAAAAATAAATTTAAATTATTACCATAGAACTACCAAGAATTGGCATCAACTGCAACAGCGACTGTTCTTTTTTAGATTGCATCAGCTAATTAACTGCATGTTTCATAAAGATAGTATCCTGCAAGATGTTAGAATGGTCTATTAGCTGAGGACTGGCATTCTTCATCCTTACCAGTGTATGGATAATCTTTAGCTTCAGTCAAACCATAGTCAAGAACATAGTGATAAGCTTAATCCACCTAACCGCCTTTGCATCCTTAATTGCCATATGATCTTGTGCAGTCAACTAAATCTTATTCAGACAAGACATATCTCTTGTTGAGTTCAATATCAGAGTTGATTTCAAGTGTAGCAACTGCAGAGAATGCCCATGATGGAAATATCTAAATTCAACCAGAAAGTTTAATTTAATTATATTGTACTTTTCATGATTGATCTTTTTTGGTTTGAAATCTTTGTATATTTTGGAATTTAATTCCAATTATAATTATTAATAAATGTATGTTCATTTTTATTGTAATTTTTATTAAAAGATAGTAGAGGATTGAATTAGTTTATTCCACTTGGAAATTATTTAAAACAATCACTACACCAGGAACAGGAGAGAAATTAATTGAATAAGATTTATCATCATTAGTTTCCTTAGATTATGAAAATTATATTAAGTAGTTTATAGCATTATTATCAATATCTAATTTGTTAATTAGTAGTTTTTGATTGATATTAACAAAATTCTATCAAAAATCGTTTATCTATGGCAGCATTGATATAAAAAATTCTTAAGTGTTTTACTAAGATAAATTAAATTAAGTACTCTAACATTTTATGAAGAAAAAAAAATAAATTAATCAAGACTGATAATAAAGCAGAAATATTAGGTGTAGACAAAAAAAATAATATAATAGTTTCACTTTGGCAATATGATAATTTCCAATCATCTTATTGTATTACATTGTTTTCTTTTTTGAGCTTTTACTAATCCAAATTTTATTTGAAATGGTTTTTTTAAAACATTTAAATATTAGGTGATGGTGCTTGAATGAAACTATTCAATATATCTTATTAATAAACACTCCAAAATTAAATTTGTTATGTGAAAAATGTTATAAGAGCTATTATAAATGAAATATTAAGATTAACTATTAGAAAATATTTTCTGTGCTCTACTAGATTATTTTTGATTTGTAAACAAGCTGATTTATATTTTTTATCTTCTAATAATTCCGAAATTATATTAAATCGCTAAGATCTT